>CAUJRU010002533.1:0-73609 GCA_963277665.1 Viscum album
TTTTTGGATTTTTTATGGTTCTTTTTGGGTTTTTAGTGATTCTAAGGGTTTTAGGGTTTTTTAATTTTTTACGGACTTTTTTATTTTTAAGGTACTTTTGGAATTTAAGGGTCCTTTAGGATTTTTACGGTTTTTAGGGACCTCTAAATTTTTAGGGTTTATAGGTTCTTTTTGGGTTTTTAGATTTTTTGTGGGTAGCATAAGGATTTTTAGTGATTAAAAGGGCTTCTAGAGGTTTTTTTTGATATTTTAGTGTTTTTGGGTTTTCAGGGACCTTTAGGGGGTTTTACATTATTGTTTGTATTTTTTGTTTATTTGGATTTGCGATATTTTTAAGGGTTTTAAGTGGTTTTAGGGGTTTTTAGTGTTTTAAATGATTCTTAGGAAAATCAAGTTTGGGGCCAGGCATTTCTTAGCCCCACAAAATTTATTAACAAAAATAAAGTACAAGGCTTTACAGGGAGGGTTTGCATAGCCGAGTGTGCAAGTCACCTTTCATATCCAAGTCCACAAGGGGAGTACAAAAGTCTGGTGCATCAAATGACCACATGGAACATCCATCCTCAATTTCTTTCTTGGAGAGCATGTCCGCCACCTTGTTCTCTTCCCTGTATGCATGTGTGACCATAATGTTAATCCCTTGAGAGATCCTCAGACACTCAACCCATTGTGGGAGGAGCCTCCGTGGGATTGTCCTTGTTTTGCTTTTTAGGGCTTCCACTGCCAACATCGAATCAGATTCAATCCATAGCTGCTTCCACCTAATGTGAACTGCAAACTGGACGTCCTTAATTTTGGCCCAAAGCTCCGCTTCATATGCACACCCATTTCAAATGACGTGATAAAAGAATCCTTTAACAAAGCCTCTGTACGTCAAGAAAATACCACCACGACCGAAGAGACTAGGTGCTCCCAGGGCAGCACCATCCACATTTACTTTTATCCATTCTGGGATTGGTGGAATCCACCGAATGAATTTAAAGTTCTTTGGTTTCCTTCATCTTCCAGAAACTCCGAGAGTTCTCAACACAATAAGGTCATTAACATAATTAGCCATCGTACCATCTTGGATATGAGATGCCATGCAGACTGCTTTGTAGATCGCCACCACACCAGTGCGGAGGGAGAATGAAGAATTATCAAAAACCACTTTGTTCTGGGCCGCCCACACAAAGCAGTAAGGGCCACAGAAGAAACATGAAGCAGTTTGTCAAGCTATTGACAGCATTGCACACTGACGACACTACTGAAAAGAGTAGACAGCGTGCTGTCCGTGCAGATTTTCAACTAGAAAATGCCCTGCAAATACTCCCAAAGGCCAGTAGCCAGTCTAAAATTAAGAAAAATGTGCTACTTATTTTCCTCATCATGAAGACAGATCAGAAAAGCAGAGGCCAAGAACCACCCAGCTATTTTCAACTGCTCTTTAACTGGAAATATATTTCTCCAAATTTTCCACATCAGAAGGTGCCTGGAAGGGGGAATGAAAGGCCTCTGAAATTTAAAAATCCAAGTAGGGGGACGAATTCTCTACTCACATTCAGACCAATAAAACTCCTTTACACTCAACAGCCCAACCAAACTGGGCTTCCAAATAAGACAGTCCATGTCCATGAAGCTGTAACTTTTTATTTTTGCGAAAATATTCTGTGGCAGGATGCTTTCAATCTCGCTCATGTTATTGTTGAGATTAGCAATGGACCAATGCTTAAAATTATAAGGGGGATGGACAGATTCACGAATGGGTCGATCAATCCAAGTGTTCTTCCAACAATTCAAAGCTGAATGCCTTGAGACCACCCATTTTGAGTTAGAAATAATTCTTCAATAGGAGGACCTGATTGTGGTCCAGACCGAAGAGGGTATGAAGCCCGGGAATCCCTCACATAGTTTGGAAGTGAACCTTTCCCTCATGAAGTCAAGAATCTTGTCTTTTGTATTGAAAAGATTCCATGTAAATTTACCAATTAAGGCATCATTAAATTTCCTGAGGTCCTTGATGCCCAGCCCACCAATTTCGATGGGCTTAGTGCATTCTTTATATGCCACAGATACATGCTTCTTCTCATTTATGCAGCCCGTCCATGTGAAGATTCTTATTTTTTCTTTCAAGCTCTTGATGAGACTTTCCAGCCATCTATAAATGGAGAATGAATGCACAAACATAGATGTAATAACAGAGTTGATCTGGAAAATTCTTCCCACCTTAGATAAGCATTTTCCTTTCTAGCCCAAAAGTTTCTGAGTGATTTTGAGTGAAATTCCCTCAAGGTAGACACTTTTCAACTTCCCCCAGAACAAGGGAACCCCCAGGTGCATGAAAGGGAGAGAACCCCTCATGAAACCTAGATTTCTGACAATTCTGTGTTTCTTGGAGGCTGAAATCCCATTGCAAAAAATAACAAAGGACTTTTTCCGGCTAATAGATTACCCCACAACCTCTTCATAATGTTGTAGAAGTGACTTAATTGAGGATATGGTACGCCTATCAGCCTTCCAAAAAAGGAGAATGCCATCCGCATATAGAAGATGGGTTGGCACAAAAAGATCTTCCCCAGCTTTTATCGAAGCATAGAAACCAGCATGAACGAGATCAATTATGCATCTGCTAAGGTAATCCTCAACTAGAGCAAAGAGGATGCCAGAAATCGGGCCACCTTGCCTGACACCACGGGAGAAATGAAAGAACCCCTTAGGGGATCCATTAACAAGGACAGAGATCCTGTCACTTGACAAGATAGTATGGATCAGCTTTATAAAAGAGGTGTAGAATCCATACCTGCTGAGAACATCAAAGATGAAGCTCCATTTGATCGTATCAAATTCCAATTAGATGTCTAGATTCCTAGCAATGCTTCCATACTTAGAGTCTTTCCTCATGATGTTGACACCCTCCAATTCAAAATATAGGCAGCTCTGAATATTACGTCCTGGGACAAACCCAAATTGGTTTAGGGTAATTATCCGACCAACAATCTTCCCCAGCCTGATCGCTAGAATTTTACTTATATCTTAGGGATGGTGTTTCTAATTGCCACCGAACGAAAGTCCCCAATGTCAATGGAATTATCTTTCTTTGGCAGTATAGCAAGGAAGTTGGAATTCATTCCATGAGTAATGGAGTATGAGATAAAAAATTCTATGACAGCATTAGTGACCTCCACATGTAGAATATCCCAATAAAACACGAAGAACTTGTTGCGGAATCCATCTGGCCCAGGAGTGCAGTCCATATTTAGAGAAAAAAGTGCATACCTGACTTCCTCCTCAAAAGGGGAATCAGTAAGACACTTATTCTGTTTCTCATTAATGCAAGGATCAATAGATCCAAAAATTATAGGGGTTTTCTCATGCCCACCATCATTGTAAAGTGCTTTGAAGTGACCAACCACAGCATTGGAGATTTCATGTTTAGATGAAAAGGAGGCCCCATTAATCCGGATGACATTTAGAACATTCTTGTATTTTTTTCTCCCTGTGAAGATGATGAAAGAATTTGGAATTCATATCCCCTTCCTTGAGCCAGTCCATGCTAAATTGATTTCTAGCCAACTTCTCTTTTAGAGCCAAAAGCTCATCCAACTTCGAGTGGAGATGTATTTCCTCCCTAGAGGGGGTGAGTTTCTGCTAATTGTTAATTTGACAGTGAGAAAGTTGGGACTCAGCAGCCATGATGTCATCATCGAATTTAGAGAAAGAGATCTTACTCCATTTCTTAAGAAGGCTCTTTATTCGTTTAAGATTTTTCGCCACAACAAAGTGTGGGATGCCATGAAAAGTTCTACTCCACCCATTAACAACCACTTCCCTGCATCCGGGGATGGTGAGCCAGGAATTGTTGAATTTTAAAGGCAAAGGAGAGGACCTGCGGTTATTATCCTTGATTTCAAGCATCAAGGGGTTGTGATCCGAATTGAACATAGTGAGAGTAGTGGCAGAAATTGCACATAAAGAACTGGTATCATTGATTTGGAAAAACATCTATCTAATTTACTTTCTTACCTACCATTGATGGTGTACCTTACCCATGTGAAGCGATCACTCACAATAGGAAGTTCCATCAGATTGCACTGGTCAATACAACAAGAGAATTCCTCTATAGTGATGCCTGAGAAAGATGATCTGATCCTTTCATTTGGCCTCATCACTGTATTGAAATCACCAACAGAAACCCACTTATAATTAGTGTTCTCACTGATGCTCATCATATCACTCCATAGTTGCCTTCTCCTAGTGTAAACCCATGAGGCATATTCAAAAGAAATTTTATGTATGGAGTCATGATTCTGGATCCGTAGTGAGATGATTTCATGTCTTCTCTCAAAGGATAAAAATTGAATATTGTCATTCTTGAGAACCCAAAGATTCTCCATGCCACTCTCAATGTTATTATGAGCAACAAGAGAGTAACCAAACTTCTTCCAATTAAGGCCCTTCTAGCTATCATAGCTATTCATAGGTTCTGCAATCCCAATAAGCATTGGATTGTTGGATAAAATTAAATGCTTAAGGGCATGGGTCGTTGGTAAATTACCTAGCCCTCTACAGTTCCAGAAAATGATCTTCATTAATAAGAGGTTTTCCCACCTCCTGCAGAAGGTTGCTTCTTTTTGGATGGGGGATCATTTTCTTTCCCTTTTCCCTTCCTGCCCTTATTCTTAGGAGGCCTGTCAAAAGGCTTCTTCGCAGGTTCAGATACATTCCCACCCACCTTCTCCTCGTTAGGGGTGCCATTGTTAGCAGACCCATGGGCCCCCAATTAATTTACTTTATCATTACAAAAATAATCATCCCATAATCTACTAGATAGTGGGGTGAACCTGTTGGTGGAATAGAGCCCATCAGGAGGCTCAAAACCAGTGGAAATTATTATTGCAACCTTACATGAGACGACCGGAGTGAATGCCCCATTCCTCTCCTAAAGAGAACCACCAGGATGCTCCAGCACCCCAACAATATCAGTGCCCACCCTACCATCCTACATGATTCCACCCTCCTGATCCAGTGCATCTTCATTCACAGGACTCCCATCCACCAACATTATAGGGAGAGAAGGAGAGGGTGATGCACTATTACTGGGGATGGAAGAAACTAGTGTGGCCAACCAATAACTATGGTTTCCCTAGAACCTGAGCAGAATCACCCGGCCCAGAGTTAGACTATTTCCCACTGGCTGCACCCTCCACATCCTTAGCTTCAAGTGGCGCTGCCATAGTCCACATCAGAACACTGGATTCCCATTTTCTTTCCAAGTAGTTTGGGTCAGGTGAAGTCCTTGCAGAGGCTGGTGACTGTGCAGGGGGTGGCTATGACATAGCATAACCACCAGTGGGAACAGCCACACTCTCCCCATCCTTGCTGGGGTCTGAACAGGTGTCTGACTCTTTATCAACCATAAGATGGATTGATGAACCCTTGTCCTGAGCTGGTTCTATGGGGGGAACAGTAGCTTCAGGCCCCGGATAGGCAGTGACATCCTTGGAGGTAGATGCCTTATTATCCCTCGCTGCCTCTGCATCTGCCACGCCTCCATGAGCCATCCCAACTAGAAATTTGGCCACCACATTTGGCATTCCAAGAAGTTTCTTCATTTCTTTAGAGATTATCCATTTTCCCTTCACCCACTTGCTCAGACAATCAGGGTCCTCAGGCCCTCGCTGATTACAAAAGACACATATTATGGACCTTTGACACTCAGCGAACGAGTGGCCTATGAAGCTTCAATTGGAGAAAAACATAGGCCTCCTCTAATACTGTATTTCTAGATTCAAGGTGTCATCAATTGTGGTGAGGACCACCTCTTCAATGAGGGTACTCTCCAAGTCAATCTCAACAAGCACCCTTGCATAGTGCCCGTACCGTGGATTATCAGTATCTTTGTCAATGCGAATGGGGAATCTAACCACAGAGGAAATATCCCATAAAATCTTGGGATTCCAATACAACCAATTCAATTTACATATGTGAATCCAAACTTGTGTGAAGGTATTTTTCACATTTGATGGATCGAAGTTTCTGTCCCATTCCTGTATTCTGAGGAGCCATGGATTCAGATAAATTGATCCAAAACTCCAAACTTTCCTTTTAAGGATTATTATTGTTTTTCAGTTATTTTTAGGGGTTTATGGGTTTATGTTATTTTATGGTTTTTGGGGTTTTATGGGCTTTCATGGTTATTATGGGTTTAAAGGTTTTTAGGGTTTTTTAGGATTGTTTAACGTTTTTAGGGTATTTTCATGGTTTTTGGGGGTTTTAGTGTTTTTATATGGTTTTAATTTTTTTAGGGGGTTTAGGGAAATTTATAGTTGATTGGGGTTAGAATGGGTTTTAGGATAGTTTTATGGGTTTTAATGGTGTTAGGGGTTTATGTTTTTTTACAATTTTTTGGTGGTTTTGTGGTTTTTAGTTGGTTTAGAGTTTATTTACCTTTTAGTTTTATTATAATTTATTAGTTCCTATATGTTTTTTAGTTTCTTTTATGGGGTTTTAGGTTTTTAGGGTTTTATGGGTTTTAGGGTTTTTACAGACTTCTAGATTTTTTATGGTTTTAGGGGTTGTTATGTTTTAGGGTATTTAAGGGTGTTTATGGGCTTGTAGTTTTTTTTGGATTTTAGAGGATTTAATGGAATATAGGGAATTTATGTTTTTTTTGGGATTGTGGTTTTTTTTTATTTTTTATTTTTTGTATTTTTAGGGTTTTTAGTTTTTTTTTCATTTTCCAGTTTTTTTGGTGTTTTTGGTTTTTAGGGATTTTGGGGTATTTTGGATGTTTTAATATTTAAGGGTTTTTATTGTTTTCATAGGGGCTTTCATGGTATTTATATGGGTTTAATTTTTTTTTATTTTTTAGTGTTTTAATGTTTTACGGTTTTTAGGGTTTTAGGGTTTTTAGGGTTTTAGGGTTTTTAGGGTTTTTGGTGTTTCCATGATTTTTTAACGGTTTTTATGGGTATTATGGAGTTTATGGATATTAGTTTTTTGGTTATTTTAGAGTAATTTGGGTTTTCATTGTTTTATGGTTTTTTATTTTTTAGTGTTTTTAATGGTTATTAGGGGTATTTAGATTTTTTAGTTGTTTTTAGTCATTTCTAGGGTTTGTTATGGTTTTGAGGATTTTCTTAGGGGTTTTAGGGGTTTTCGGTGCTTCTTCATTTCTTTAGGATTTTAGGATTTTTAGGGGTCTTAATGTCATTTTGGATTCTCTGGGTTTTAGGGAATTTTTGAATTTTAGTATTTTTTATGCATTTTAATGGATTTTTCTGGTTTTATGGGTTTTAAAATTAATCTACTATATTTTTTAGTTACTAGTTTATTTAGGGTATTAGGGTTTTTTATTTTTTATGGTTTTCAATATTTTAAGGGTTGTTTTAGGGTTTGTAGGTTTTTGGGTTTAGGGTATAGGGTATAGGGTATATGGTATAGGGTTTTGGGTGTAGTGTATAGGGTATATGGTTTAGGGAATCAGGTTTATGGGGTAGGGTATAGGGTTTAAGTTGTATGATTTAGGGATTATGGTGTAGGGTATAGGGTATATGGTTTAGGGTTTAGGTTGTGGGTTGTAGGGTAGGGTTTTGGGTTTTGGGTTTTGGGTGGAGCATATAGGGTTTAAAAAATTAGGATTTGGGTATAGGGTATAGGTTATTAGGTCTACAGTGTAGCCTTTATGGTTTAGGGGTAGGGTTTAGGGTTTATGGTGCATGTTATTGGGTTTAGGGAGTTTTTTATGGTATCAAATGTATAGTGTAGGATTGTTGGTGCATGGTTTATGATTTATGGTGTTGGGATTAGGTTTTATGGTGTATAGGTTAGTTTTTATGGTTTATGGTATATGATTTATGGTGTTGGTTTTTCTACCAGAACATGAGTTCAAGTTAGGACTCAATTTATTTAGACGATTTCCATTGGATTTAATTGTTTAACTGAAAATGTCAAACAGTTCTATATCCAAAGAGAAATTCTTTACAAAGGTAGGTTTTTTTAGGTTTGTTGACCTACAATACCTAACAACACTCGTTTTTTTATAGGATGGCAGGTCGATCTCATCACACCCTCATGGGGGGAATTACTTCCAATCCAAGACACTTATATATATATAAGATGTTTTTATAAATCATTACTAATTTATCAACTATAATGTAGGTTCCCTTGAAAATTTGAAACAATTATTAGAATGTATGGTCTTTATAATCATCCATATATATTCTATGTTATTCATTAATGGATATTTCCATATGTAATCCAAGTTCCTCATCAATGGTATCCTCTCGTATACAACTTAGAGATTCTTTTAGCCATTTTTATGATGCTTCTTGTTTTTAAGCCACTCAATGGGGAACTCTGGGATTTATCATCATCCCAAGAGACATTAGTTTGATGTGATGTTGGAATCGTACCCATAAATGGGCAAACTATGTATCCTTGTGAAAGGAACAATCACAATTATAGATTGAGTGACACATAATGGGAGACATCATACCGTTTACGGTCGTGTGATAGAGACTTAACCTTACAGATTAATGTCATTATGTAAGGACTTCTAGGAAGAAGGTTCCTAGTCAGTGTTTTTTGTGGGATATATTCCTAAGAATCCTAAGGAATTTGGAAAGGATATAGTCTTCCATGTTGGATAATAACCTACTAGAGATTTGGCCCATGAAGAACATGGTGGAGCTTGGAGTGTTGGATTTGAACCTCAGGGAGGTTTCCTATGTATCCCACTTAGATGGGAATCTAATCCCACATAGTTTGGTAAGTCACATAGGTGGGTATGTAACCATTGAGATAAATATGTTGGGGATTACTCCTAAATAGGATTCCCTTGTAACATGGTCTACAAGGAATGTATTAACTCATAGATATTCAAGGGGGGCTTAATTCCGTGATTAATTTTATGGAGGATTCCCATATTAAGGGAGTTAGATTTGGATTCTTGAATAATATATCTAGTGATCTTGGGCCATGGGTGAAGACTTCCTACATATCCCAATTAAGGTGGGGATCAGAGTTATTTTAATTCATTACATGAACTAGATTTTAGGGATGTTGTTATCATCAAAAATCTATAATCCAACAAGATTCATTCTCAGTGTTAGAAACAAGAGAATGTGTAAGATTCAACAAACCACACACTTTCTCCTCCTATAATGGAAGTGGCCGGACCTACAACGAAAGAAGTCGAGCTGATAGTGGGTGAGGGAACTAAGCAATGATCCCTTCAATGTGAAGTGAAAGTGAAGGTAATTGGTTCCTACTCCAATGACTTGGGGTTTACTCTAGAAGGGATCCCCTCAGATGGGTCCCAGGATAGGAATGAGACACTTCTTTTGTTGAATGAAAAATAAATTGTGATCCTCACTCTCCCTATTGGGAACGGGAGGATCTGGGTCATAGAGACGAGAAGGGGAGGATTGAATCGTATTCCATGAATCCATGACTGGGAACATCCCAAAATTGTATCTAGGTTTAGGTCCATGTGAATATAGATATAAATACGTACATACACCATGAGGATCCAGACTACCAAAAAATATACATGTGGTAAACCTATGACTGTATAAATACAAACCCTAATAGAAGACATGTTGATTTATCATTCCCAATGGTTTTCTACATCAGGTGGTTTTGGGGGAAGATTCAACATATTCCCATTCACATATGGGATCCAAGGATGGAGATACCCTACCATGAATGGATTTGAAGTGGGTTTACAAGGTGATATGCTTAGGTACTCGGTGTATCAATGTTGCGTAGGTCTACCGCGTAGGTATGCTACATAATTGTGCCACCCAGGTCATAGTAATGGATCAAAAATGCATAACATAGGGTAAATAAGACTATGAAATAATTAAAATGACTACTTCACTATCAATAAGACAAAACATGGGTGATATTTAAATCTATGTTGCCTGGGTATTCTTTACTGTCTTTGGAAGAACCCTACATAGGTCTTTTTGGAATAGGCCTAGTGTAGGTAGATTTTCTTGAAAGAAGATGGGTCATTTAATAGATGTTTTGCATTTAAAACTAAAAAAGTATTTCAAAATTTCATATCCTATATAATTATCTCTTCTATCATGTTATAGAGATCTACCTAATAAACTTTTGGGGACATGGGTGAAAGAGATATGAAATGGGTGATTCACAGGTTCATCCAACATTTTTTGTCCTCAAATGGGGAGCCCAAGGGTCCTATTTATAGGAAGTGAGGGGGATGGTCAAAATGAAATTTTCTATGGATATCTTTGGAATATCCTCACAACTTATATATTTTTCATAGGGATTCAGAAGTTATACTACAATGCAAGTATTTCATAAATATCCCTAGCTAGGTCTTCGGCGTAGGTGATGTGCACTAGGACGTAGTGGAAGAGCATGTGCTGGACTTCTGTTAATTGTATTGCTTCCTCATAGCTCCCTTTATGTATATTTATCTACTCTATTTAACTTTTTCTTCGATATTTTTATATATTCAAAGTTCATCTTCATAATCCTTTGGCCTTCCAAAGAGTGTCAACAGAAGCCCACCCCCTCAGGATTGGTTCCGATTGAAAAGAGGGTCGATATGTGAGGAAGGATTATGGGGAAAATATTATGGATAAATAATTCTACCCCTCTCAATTATTCCATGTACCTATGTCACACAGTTCATTAGTCACTTATATATACCCTCATACCCTTTTCATTTTGTGCACCCACGTTCTTAGATTTCTTGTCTCGTGGAATATCTCATTAACTCATCTCTCCTTCATTGTGGTCTCACAAAGGTCCCTTGAAAAATTATAATGTTATAACCATTTAATATATATAGATACATTGAGTTAATTAATAGAAGTAGTTTCACATAATGTCTTTGTCGAAGGACCTGTGCAGGGTACATGATCAAAGGACCTTTGCAGGTGACCTCAACAAAGGAGTTGCATAGAACATTTCCGTTGCAAAATTTTTAAATTCCTTATAATTATAATTTGAACATACTCAATTCAATAATCCAATTTAATGTAGAATATTTGGAAATTATCATTATAGTAAGTGACTCGCTGGATTACAACAACTGAGGAAGCTAAAGTTCGTGAAAACGAAATGATGAAAATAGTTTGATCAGACTATTTTAATATTGTTGAGAGTACCCATCCCAGGTTGATGAATGTTTTTATTCCATACATGCACTCATATCCCTTATTCCACTTTCTACCTCTTTACGAGCATGGGATTATGAAATATTCCTACATTCCGACTTATAAGAGATATTTTCCAAACACTTGGGTTTTCCAACATTTTAACTATCATTGCATGAATATTACATTGAATAGTATTCTTTTTAATGAAGGAATCATCTATATTCGATGCATCATATATCATAGTGATTGTATTTCTGATATGACATATCTTTTAGTAGAGAAAAATCCACATTTCTATGATTCAACTTTTCTTGGTTCAAAAACAGATCTGTCTAATGTGTGGAAGGAAGATTGGGACATTTGTTCTAGATGAAGAGTTAAAATTGAATGTATGCGGGCATTATGGGCATGCCCGACTTGTGAAGAGTTTAGGAAAGAACTTATGGATGTTCATATTTATGAAGCTATCTGTATAAGAAGAAACATAGCTTTACCAAAATGACTTCATTCCTGAATTACTGAGCCAATGGAGTCCCCAAAAAAATCATTTCACATGACGCACAATGAGGTTGGAATCGGTCTATGGGATATCTACCAAATATCAAGGATTCATATTCTTGGTGAGATGTATGCTAAATTCATTCCACCAATAATAACATGATGTGATGAAAAGAGTATACCACCATTGTCTCATGAATATTCAAAAATAGCAATGAAATTCCCAAAATAAAGGAAGATCTTTTCTCTAGAAATGATATTCCTGAAAAAGTGTGGATGTATGCTTTTTTTAAAACTAACGAAGGAGAAGTGTCCCACTTGCAGATGTTCTACCATTTTCCCAACAATGGATAATCAGGGATCTTCTTGCACATATTGGACCACATTTGAGAAAGGTGACTACACACATTGGGGTTATAAGTTCAAATATGATATAGATGAAAATGTATACCTAACCGCCTTCCTTGCCTTGTGGATAGGTGTTTAGTTTCTTCCAGTCTGTTAGTCTCATGGTGTTGTAATACTGGAGACCTTTGTTATTACTACCATGTTAGTAGAGGGGAAATATATTTAGTTGGATACCCCTGTATTAGTAAGAATATATCATATCATGTTTGTAACACCCTAATATTTTATGAAAAATATTCTTTTAATTTCATTAATGTCTTCTGTTGTATGCTACACCAAGATTACCTTGCGCTATACAAACACCATATTAGCTTGCAGTATACGCAACACTATTCTTGGATCATGTTACACACAATTTTGATAATAGTTATTCTATGCAACATTAAGTATATATATATATACATATTCAATGTATAAATGAAATATGGTTGGATTCTTTTATATGAAACAATGAAGGATTCTTTCACAACACGCAACCCTGACTTGGCTTTCATTACACACAATCGCGACCTTCCTCGATAGCGTGTGTTGTAGGCAATACCAGGTTTTACTAAACAACGATATATTAATATAATATTATTATAAACTAGTTGTTATGAATATTAATAACTAAATTTTTAATTTTATAACATTATTATTTATCTTACAAATTTTCAAGAACATGGTATAAGAAGAAAATAAATTTTTCGGGTAAAATAATTCTTTTTCAAAAAATGCAGTTTTGCCACCTTTTGATGGCGCACCCACATTAAATCTAGTTTTTGACATGTTTATAAGTTAAATTTGACAAAATAAAATTCTTCTTTGGAATTACGAAATAAAAATTTACTTTGGATAAATTTTTCATATTATTCTGGTAACTTTCATATTTTGATGAATAGTAAAAACATGCTATATTTTAATTAAAAACAATTTTTTTCATCGCAATAATTTAAATGGTTAAATTATAATATTGAATGGTTTTAAAGTATAAATAGAATATATTTTTACCATTTAATATAATTTATGTCATTATCATTGATTTTACATTAAATTCGTAGGTTAAATCAATTCAATCTTTTGCAATGTTTTAAAGAAAAACCTGTTTTCTTTCGGCAATGGGATTAATTTTAATTTAATTTCTGCAACTTTTTTGTATTGAATTTAGAAAAATGGATTCCATATTTGGAATCAGTGGGTCCAAATTATGTTAATAATCTACTTTTTATTTTTGAGAATTATGAATAGTAACTACGGTAAATTTTATTTACCATAGTTAAAGGTAAATCGAGTAATTAAGGGTAAATATAATATTATAAAATTACCCTAACACATGACAAAATCCTATTGGATTACTAAAAGTCGACCCATATCACCTAAGGGTCGGATTAGAATCATTTAATGGAATTTTGTCCATGAAAATAACTTAATTATTATTAAAACCAAATAAAGTGACAACATGTCACTCTCTTTAATCTTATAAGTATATTAATTTTAATTTAGTGATAAACATCATGAAACATCGAACATGAATAGTCTCCAAAAAGCTAATGAAATTATATACATCATATAAAATTATTTATAATTTTTAGGTATTAAATAATTATCATTAATTTTGACACAATAGGGATGCAGAAATTATTTATTTGGTAAAAAATAAATAATATAGTTTTTATTGAAATATTAATACATATCAAAAGGCCCAAAAATCTACCCATAACTTATTATTAGTATATATATAAACCCTAATCATCCATTGGCCGAATTTTTGACCATTTGGATCTTTATTATGATGAGTATGACACTTATATTATTTTATTTTAAATGATGCCAAAGTCGTCACCTTCATTATTTAATAAATATAACAATTTAAATATTGTGATTTTAAGATGATAAATTCGATTACAAGTATTATTGTGAACTTTAATATATTTATCTTCATCATAGGATTTTATTTTTAACTTATATGAAACAAATAAGTATATTAAATAATTATACAAAAAATGATGTAGTAATTATTTTATTAAGAGATAAACCAAATAAATGGTTTTAAAAATAATAAAATAAATCTTATATGAACTATTTAATGTGCTCCACTAATTTTCTAGATACATATGACCTTTTATTAATCTATTAATGATTTTAGTTCGAACATATATTCTGAATATATTTTATTTAAATTCAATTAAATGAATAGTGTCAAAATTGACATTATTGTTATTTTATAAAAATAATATAATATAAAATTGTTTAAAAATCGCAAAAATATTTACAAATTATAAATTTAAATTTATATGGTAGAAAATGTTATAAAGTATCCAATTATGGAAAATTCACAACAAATAAGTAATTATTTGTTATAATTTTAAATTTTTAATGTTATTACCACAAATAAAATTAAATTGATTAAATAAGGATAAATCAAGTTGATAATATTTAAAATAAATTCCTAACATGTCTAAATTTGATTGTTTGATGATATTACAACTCTATATCTTATAATATTCTTATATGAGTCATTTTTTGTGGCTTTTAAGTGGGTTTAGATTTATTATAAATTAATATTTTTAAGAATTCCAAAGGTGCCCCTCTCCTCCCTTATAAAAGGACACCTCCTCCCCCTCCTCCTCACACCACATTGAGCCTTCAAGCTCGGCCAACCCCTGCCAAATTCTCTTATACACTTCCCTAGAAACATCCTATAGGTCCTGGTCTTCTTAAAAGACAAATTTTAGTGCCCTAAGAAAAGGACTCAAAGAGGCGCTTCAAAGAAGAGGTAATGTCTGTTACTGATTCTTTCAACATTATTTCTTCTTCCACTTATTCTTCTTAGGTTGTTGCATTATGAAGTAATAAAATCAGTATAAATCATATACTTATATGTAATTATAATTATGAAACAAAACTATTTCACCATCTATCCATCCTACGGAAAATGAAATCATCGCGCATGCGTACGTACAGAATACCGTCTCCACGCCGTGGTGTAATCTATTTTCCACCACCACCTTACTTGGATGGGTATAATGGTGTAAATAATAACTATATATGATTATTTTAAAGTGATATTTATTCTGAAATAGTATACATACACTCCAATATAGTCCCACGATCATGAAGAACGATATCATCGCTCGTGCGTACGTACGGACTACCGTCTCCACGACGCGATGAGATTCATTCTCCACGTTAACCATTCATGAGTGATTATAAAGAATATATAATAAGTAATAATGAAATATATGACATAATAATGATACTGGATTTATGTGTATATATATGTATGTCATCTACTTAATTCCATTCAACTCAATAAGGAAACGAAAACAGCGTTCATGCGTACGTACGACCTACTGTCTCCATGAACGGTGTATTTCTTTCCATTTACGGATTTATTATATATATGTATATTCTGAATTTATATTATATATAAATCATGTTTTATATTCTGGAATTAAGTAATCATGATCTATGTAATCATATGAATAATTTCAAGTCAAAACACGGACGACAAATGAAACAATTTTACCCAAAATGCTCTTTAACATGGAATTTACAAAAAAACGGGTAATATAAAGTCATAAGTGAACCATATATGATATCATAACAATGCGTATGATTATGTAATAAGTCAATGACATTATCTAATCATTATACAGGATGTTCGGACACTTACAAAGCAAATCAGACCTAAGGTAAGGGAAAATATCACAATCTCATTTTTATCTGAGATTGTTTATACATTGGTATTTACTAGGGTGTATTTTTACATCCACATCCATGTTTCCTAAATATGTAATATTTTTTACATCCACCTACAATTGTTTAAATCCAATTTTACCCTTCGGTGAGTTTTTAGTAAAAGATATGAAAGGAATCTTTTGTCGTTTTTCATACAATGTACTTTTTGACTTTTTCGACAAAGGTATGAGAAGAATGTTTTTTTAACTTATATGGCATGAATGGATTTTTAAAACATTATTTCCAAGAAACATCCTTTACAAGATTTCATGTTTATTTTTAATCAACTTCTTTTAATTTAAATTTGTATGACATGTTAAGAAATGAAAATGTTTTTGAAATAGAAAGGATATTTTCCTTAAGAATAGAGTTCAAGTGTTTTATCAAAATTATTTTCCATCTAAGATAATATAGGGTTCTGTTTCTATCCATATTATTACATTGATTTTATTATGTTGTGATGGAATTATTTTTATGAATTCCTTTATCTTATATGAATTTTTTTTATGATGTCATGTTGTTTAAAAATCTCATTTTTATTACATGGGTCATGCAATGATGTATGATTTATGATTTCATGGCACACATAAGAATGGTTTCATTATGAGACGGGTGGGACCTATATCTCCCTCCAATTCATTGGGTAAAGATTTTATATCTCATGAGTAGATATGGCTGGAACGGCAGGTTAAACCGGTTTATTAAAACAGGACTGAAACGAGGAGTGAACTCGGTTCAGAAATGGAATTTGTCCACTAAGATAGTCTTGGCAATTAGTCTTGACTAATAAGAAATGATTCTCTATGATTATGTGTGTATGCCACAAAGTTTCATGTTTTAAGTTATGATTATTGGGATTTAATTTCACTACTATGATTTATCCCATGTTATAAAGTTATGCTCTCTTTTGCAGGTTAATATTTCCAAAATGTTATGTTCTTATGAATATGATGTGATTGATATTTCTTTTGTTTACCCTTACTGAGAATTTGAGCTCACCCTTTTATGTTTTCTTTTCCCTAGGATATAAAGAAAGGTTTTAGGTAAGAAAAAAAGGGGAAGATATTTATGGGAGATGTTGAAGATCTTTCACCATGATTAGAAGATTACTTTCCGAGTTTCCAAATACACTAAACTATTACGGTTCTTGTGTGTGTGTTTTTGTTATGTACTAAGTATTTCGCAAAAGTAATGTAATGTCTATGTACATCAGGCTTTGGGTCTCTAAAGTTGGTATTAGAGAAAAGGTTTAGTCATCCTTTGGAAACTAGGATGCGAGAACTTTAGTGAGATCCCTAGAGATATTTCTATGGTATGTCTAGGGATGTCCCTATGGTTAAGTATACGTATAGGCTATAGTCATGGAATAACGCTAACGATCATAGAATTAATCCTAAGATGTTAGATATTGAAGGTACTACCCCTTTATTATTTTGTTTTACCTAGCATGATTTTTACCTCTCAAACTATTCTTTTGGGTTTTAGAAAATCGCTGGAAACAGAAAGATTCATGATAATGGAGGATATGACGGACAATGAAATGATATTCATCATGAGAAACCAAATGAAATGGGATTTGGAAGTCCAAACATCGTTATTATTCCTAATCAGCAATCTCATAATATGATCAATAATCTCAACTTTGGTAAGTTTCCCAACTCAGATAATAAGAGAAATATGGAGTTTCATGATGATCATAGAGGAAAGAAAGTTCAATTTCCCTCATGTAAATCATGTGGGAAGAGGCATCGGGGAGATTGTTTCAATGGAACTGGAAGATGCTCTGGGTGTGGAAAAGAAGGACACAAAGCCAGTAAGTGCAAAGTAAAAGGTTCAGTTAACACCATGGATGAGGATAATGGTATTTCTACGAAATCAATAATGGTTAAACGTTTTAAATGTGGAATTTATGGGAATTATGCAAACCAATTCCCTAAGGGAAAGTCTCATGAAGAGAATCAGTATGGTCATATGGGTAGTATTTATGTTGATAATGATGAGGAGACTACAAATGATATATGACCTAAAAGAAGTGTTGAAGCTCAATCAGTTGTTTTAGAAGGTAGTGGAATGATTGTGTGTTTATCGAGAGTTATGTTGTATAGTTAATGGTACTATGGAATGAAGAATCATCTAAGGATTGTTACGTTATTGTTTTCCCTAAATGTATTTTAAAGTATATGTTGAATGGAACCAGTAACCATGGAAGGTTATTCAGATATTTTTGTAAAGTAGATGATATGCGCATAATGAAGGAATACGAATATAATGAGATGATTGATTGTATTAATGAGCTCATGATTGATATAAGGACTAAGCGATATCATGGTTTGAGTATACAGAATTTTGAGGATTTTGGTATGTGGAAAGTGTTAAATTTTAACTGAATTCCTGTTTTCAATAAGGTTCAATGGGTATTCATTTATCAAGAGAATACATGATTAAGGCCTTCGAATGTTTGGAATATGACCAACAAGACATATCTTATGATATATGGGGATCAACGATGGTGTTAAATCTATGGTAATCTTTTTGACTATATTATGAGAGTGGCAGCAGTGTTATGGATAAGCCTAAATATTGGAATGGATTATATTGGACATAAGTTAGTATTGTTTAAGGATAGAAGTTTTTTCGATATTATTGATGTGATGTTATAGTAATATAGTTTTAGAAAAAGGACAACCTGCAGGATGGGTGACAGCCCATCGCGTCGGACAATGCTGTGGGAATCGAACCCACAACTGAAGTGCGAGTGACCTTTATCTCCTACCACTGGCCTATAGGAAGTCCATGGTTAGTAGAAACTAGTTATATTTTATTAAGTAGTATGATATATGAAGTATAAGTTCATTTTCGGAACCATATACGATTAATCTAACCATAAGATGGACTTATAACTTTTTCTAACCTTTTGTTTGAAAGAGATGGAATTACCCATAATTCTATCACATGATCTGCTAACACATCACAAATAACAAATTCCACTTCATTTCTTTAATGGATGAAGTGGAAATTGTTCAATTCACGAACAACAGTGAGATTGTACCAAAATAATGTAAGTATTTCTTTTAATTCATCTACTTTAGGGAAATGATCTTGAACACCAAAAATGTTTTCCTAGTTCCCTTATATCTGATGAATCAGATGGTACCTTAGATCATAAAAAATCTATAGCTTTGTGATTGTTGGATTTTTCATAGCCATGTTCTCTACCACTCTCCATAAGAACTTGATGGTTAGATTTTTCTTCCATATCTATATTTTCACCTATGTTCTCCTACGTGGAAACCCAGTGATGAGTTAATTTGGGTAACCATTATATTTCATACTTTAGTTTTTAAAGCAGTGTTTAGGTATTCCTTTTTATGATGTGGGTTCCTATTAATCAAACTTTTGTGTAGTAAACCATTTATAACCCCGACAAATTTTGAGGGCGAAATTCATTTTAAGGGGGGTAAAATATAACTCCCCGAGATTTTATGAAAAATATTCTTTTACTTTAATTAATTTCTTGTGTTGTATACTACACCAATATTAACTTGCGCTATACGCAACACCATATTAGCATGCAGTATACGCAACACTATTCTTGGATCGTGTTACACACAATTTTGATAATAGTTATTCTACGCAACATTGAGTATATATATATACATTCAATTTATAAATGAAATATGGTGTGATTCTGTTATATGAAACAATGAAGGATTCTTGCACAACACGCATCCCTTACTTGGCTTGCATTACACGCAATCACGACCTTCCTCGATAGCGTGTGTTGTACGCAATACCGGGTTTCACTAAACAACGATATATTATTATAATATTTTTATGAACTAGCTTCTATGAATAGTATTAACTAAATTTTGAATTTTATAACATTATTATTTATCTTACACATTTTCTAGAACATGGTATAAGAACAAAATAAATTTTTCGGGTAAAATAATATTTTTCAAAAAATGCAGTTTTGCCGCCTTTTGATGGCGCACCCACTTTAAATCTAGTTTTTGACAGGTTTATAAGTTAAATTTGACAAAATAAAATTCTTCTTTGGAATCAAGAAATAAAAATTTACTTTGATACATTTTTCATATTATTCTGGTAACTTTCATATTTTGATGAATAGTAAAAACACGCTATATTTTAATTAAAAACAACTTTTTTCATCGAAATAATTTATATGGTTAAATTATAATATTTAATAGTTTTAAAGTATAAATAGAATATATTTTTACCATTTAATATAATGTATGTCATTATCATTTATTTTACATTAAATTTGTAGGTTAAATCAATTCAATCTTTTGTAATGTTTTAAAGAAAAACTCGTTTTCTTTCGACAACGGGATTAATTTTAATTTAATTTCTGCAACTTTTGTGTATTGAATTTGGAAAAATGGATTCCATATTTGTAATCAGTGGGTCCAAATTATGTTAATAAGTTATTTTTTATTTTTGGGAATTATGAATAGTAACTACGGTAAATTTTATTTACCATAGTTAAAGGTAAATCGGGTAATTAAGGGTAAATATAATATTATAAATATACCCTAACACATGCCAAAATCCTATTGGATGATGAAAATTTGACCTATATCACCTAAGGGTCGGATTAGAATCAGTTAATGGACTTTTGTCCATGAAAATAACTTAATTATTATTAAAACCAAAGAAAGTGAAAACATGTCACTCTCTTAAATCTAAGTATATTAATTTTAATTTAGTGATAAAATTCATGAAACATCAAACATGAATAGTATCCAGAAAGCTAATGAAATTATCTACATCATATAAATTTATTTATAATTTTTAGGTATTAAATAATTATCATTAATTTTGACACAATAGGGATGCATAAATTATTTATTTGGTAAAAAATCAATAATATAGTTTTTATTGAGATATTAATACATATAAAAAGGCCCAAAAATCTGCACATAACTTATTATTAGTGTATATATAAACCCTAATCATACATTGACAAAATTGTTGACCATTTGGATTTTTATTAAGATGAGTATGACACTTATATTATTTTATTTAAAATGATGCCAAAGTTGTCACCTTCATAATTTAATAAATATAACAATTTAAATATTGTGATTTTATGATGATAAATTCGATTACAAGTATTATTGTGAACTTTAATATATTTAACTTAATCATAGGATTTTATGTTTAATTTTTATGCAACAAATAGGTATATTAAATAATTATACAAAAAATGATGTAGTACTTATTTTATTAAGAGATAAACCAAATAAATGGTTTTAAAAATAATAAAATAAATATTATATGAACTATTTAATGTGCTCCACTAATTTTCTAGATACATATGACCTTTTATTAATCTATTAAATCTTTTAGTTCGAACATATCTTCTGAATATATTTTATTTAAATTCAAATAAAAGAATAGTGTCAAAATTGACACTAGTGTTATTTTATTAAAATAATATAGTATAAAATTGTTTAAAAACCACAAAAATATTGACAAATTATAAATATTAATTTATATGGTAGAAAATGTTATAAAGTATCCAATTATGGAAAATTCACGACAAATAAGTAATTATTTGTTATAATTTAAAATTTACAATGTTATTACCACAAATAAAATTAAATTGATTAAATAAGGATAAATCAAGTTGATAATGTTTAAAATAAATTCCTAACATGTATAAATTTTATTGGTTGGTGAAATTACAACCCTATCTCATATAATCTTTGGATATGAGTCATTTTTGGAGGTTTTTAAGTGGGTTTAGATTTATTATAAATTATAATTTTTAAGAATTCCAAAGGTTCCCCTCTCCTCCCTTATAAAAGGACACATCCTCCCCCTCTTCCTCACACCAATTTGAGCCTTCAAGCACGGACAAAACCTGAAAAATTATCTTCTACAATTCCCTAGAAACATCCTAGAGGTCCCGGTCTTCTTCATAGACCAATTTTAGTTCCCTAAGAAGAGGACTCAAAGAGGCACTTCAAAGAAGAGGTAATGCCCGTTACCGATTCTTTCAACTTTATTTCTTCTTCCACTTCTTCTTCTTAGGTTGTTTCATTATGAACTAATAACATCAGTATAAATCATATACTTATATGTTATTATAAGTATGAAACAACCCTATTTCAGAATCTATCCATCCTACGGAAAACGAAATCACCGCGCGTGCGTACATACGGAATACCGTCTCCACGTCGTGGTGTAATCTATTTTCCACCACCACCTTACTTGGATGGGTATAATGGTGTAAATAATAACTATATATGATTATTTTAAAGTGATATTGATTCTTAAATAGTATACATACACTCCAATATAGTCCCACGATCATGAGAACGATATCATCACTCGTGCGTACGTACGGACTACCGTCTCCATGACGTGATGAGATTCATTCTCCACGTTAACCATTCATGAATGATTATAAACAATATATAATAAGTAATCATGAAATATATGACATAATAATGGTACTGGATTTATGTGTATATATATGTATGTCATCTACTTAATTCCATTCAACTCAATAAGGAAAAAAACAGCGTTCATGCGTATGTACGGCCTACCGTCACCATGAACGGTGTATTTCTTTCCATTTACTGATTTATTATATATATGTATATTATGAATATATATTATATATAAATCATGTTTTATATTCTTTAATTAAGTAGTCATGATCTAATTAATCATATGAATAATTACAAGTCAAAACACGGAAGAAAAATGAAACAATTTTACCCAAAACGCTCTTTAACATGGAATTTATAAAAGAACGGGTAATATAAAGTCATAAGTGAACCATATATGATATCATAACAATGATTATGATTCTGGAATAAGTCAATGACATTATTTAATCATTATACAGGAGGTTCGGACACTTACAAAGCAAATCGGACCTAAGGTAAGGGAAAATATCACAATCTCATTTTTATCCGAGATTGTTTATACTTTGGTATTTACTGGGGTGTATTTTATCATCCACATCCATGTTTCCTCAATATTTAATATGGTTTCCATCCACCTACAATTTTTTAAATCCAATTTTACCCTTCGGTGAGTTTTTAGTAAAAGATATGAAAGGAATCTTGTGTCGTTTTTCATACAAGGTACTTTTTGACTTTTTCGACAAAAGTACGAGAGGATTGTTTTTTAACTTATAAGGCATGAATGGATTTTTAAAACATTATTTCCAAGAAACTTTCTTTACAATTTTTCAAGTTTATTTTTAATCAACTTATTTTAGTTTAAAATTGTATGACATGTTAAGAAAGGAAAATGTTTTTGAAGTAGAAATGATATTTTCCTCAAGAATGGAGTTCAAGTGTTTTATCAAAATTATTTTCCATCTAAGATAATATAGGGTTCAGTTTCTATCCCTATTATTGCATTGATTTTATTATGTTGTGATGGAATTATTTTTATGAATTCCTTTATCTTATATGAATTTTTTTTGGATGTCATGTTGTTTAAGAATCCCATTTTTATTACATGGGTTATGCAATGATGTATGATTTATGATTTTGTGACACACATAAGAATGGTTTCATTATGAGATGGGTGGGACCTATATCTCCCTCCAATTCATTGGGTGAAGATTTTATATCTCATGAGATAGACATGGATGGAATGGCAGGTTAAACCGGTTCAGTAAAACAGGACTGAAACGATGAGTGAACTCGGTTCAGAAATGGACTTTGTCCACTAAGATCGTCTTGGAAATGAGTCTTGACTAATAAGAAATGATTCTATATGATTATGTGTGTATGAAACAAAGTTTCATGTTTTATGTTATGATTATTGGGATATCATTTCACTACTATTATTTATCCCATGTTATAAAATTATGCTCTCTTTTGTAGGTTAATAATTCCAAAATGTTATGTTCTTATGAATATGATGTGATTGTTATTTATTTTGTTTACCCTTACTGAGAATCTGAGCTCACCCTTTTATGTTTTATTTTCCCCAGGATATAAATAAAGGTTTTAGGTACGAAAAAAAGGGTAAGATCTTTATAGGAGATGTTGAAGATCTTTCACCATGATTAGAAGATTACATTCCGAGTTTCCAAAGACACTAAACTATTACGGTCCTTGTGTGTGTGTTTTTGTTATGTACTAATTATTCCGTAAAAGTAATGTAATGTCCATGTACATCAGGCTTTGGGTCTCTACAATGTTGCACTTATATGATGGGAATGATCCATTTCTATTGACAGGACCTTTTAAAGTATTATGGGGTTTGATAGCATCTCACCTTTGTTCATATTTAGTGTTGAATTCTATTAAAGTTCCCAATGGTAGGTTTAATCCATTTATCACAGAATGTATCAATGATTAAGCCTTTGAACCTCAAGGATGATATAGTGTTGAGGGCACTGAATGCATTAGGGGAAATCATATTCTTTCTTTTTTGGTAACCGACCAACTAGAACATTTGTTGATGATAGTACGGAAGAAAATTATGATCTGAGGGCCTATATAATAGAATTCTGGAATGCGTGCTATCAACCAGGATTGATGGTGAATTCATATGTGAGGCTTATGTCCAATATAGTTTTTCTCACAAGTTAAAATGTCTTAAAAATCAATAACTTTTCCCCCTACATATGTTAGTCCTGAGTAACATCCAATGATAGCCCAAATATTATGGATTCTAATGGATTTATAGACATCCAAAATGTCGATTATGCTATTTCCATCATAAGAATAAATTGTATTAGAAGATGGATATGTGAAATCTTGGGCTACATCATACCCTCCGGGGGATTTAACAAAAGAAATATGTCGGATAGAGGCCACAAAAAATATAGTTGATAGAAACTATGGTAAAAGTTCTAAAGCCAAAGATGGCGAAGAAGATTCAGAAGCTTTAAAACCCTAAAAATAACCTCATAGAAAATACACCAAGAATACAAATGACAAGGAAACAATACCTCTAGCACTGAGACAATCTAGTCTTCATCATAAAAAATTTATTACCACTGCATCTTCTGATTCTTCTAAATAATAAGGGTGGCCTAAAGTGGCCTTCCAATAAGAGTGTTTTTAGTTTCTCCATAGCTAACTATATCAAATTTTAATTATGTGAGGCCTTTAGAAATCTAGTATTGGGAAGGTCTGACTCATGAAATTGAGGATCAGTGGGCATTTATCCAATCTAGACATCTAAAACTATATGTTGGTGATATTAGAGAACCTTCTTACTAACATACATATAATAATATAAATGAAGTAAAAAAACAATATTGGGGAGCTATAGACATTCATATATTTTATATGTGACTAAATTATATCCTCAAAATGAGTATATGAAGTGATGGATCGAGGGATATCTAAAAGGGAAATTTTTCACTAGGATGAAGAATGGTAAAATTATCTTTATACTGATAATTTATTTTGCTTTTCATTTTTCTCAAATTTAGGAATTTTAAGTTTTTACTGGTCAGTTAGGGTATTTTAGGGTTTTAAGTATCTTTTTTATGGTTTATGTGTTTTGAAATGTTGAGGGATTATATGTATTTTTTGGGGTTTTAAAATTTTTTTGGGGGTTTTATGTTTTAGGGGTTTCTTAAAGTGATTTGGGGTTTTATGTTTTTTAGGGTTTTAGTTTCCTTTAAGGGTCTTTAAAATATTTATGTTTTATGGGTTTTATTATATTTTAATGGTTTTAATGTGTTTTATGGTTGGATGTTTATTAGGGATTTAATGGGTTTTTTTGGTTTTTTATTTTTTATTTTTAAGAGTTTTTGGGGTTATTTATGTTTTAGGTGGTCTTAGAGGATTCATTATTTTAGAGTGTTTTAAGGATTTTCAGTGCTTCTTAGGGTTTATGTGGATTTACGATTTGTTTTGGGTTTTCATGTATTTTTGGGGAATTTATAGTTTTAAAAGGGTTTCGAGATATTTTTAGGGGTTTTAGAGTTTTTTTAGGTTTTTAGGGTTTTTTTAGGACTATTAGTATTTTAGGGTTTTAAATTTATTTAAGGTTTTATATTGTTTTAGAGTTTTTAGGGGTTTAAATATTTTTTTTGATCTTTTATAATTTTTTGGGGTTAGGGTTTTATATTTTTTTAATAATTTTTTGGGTTTTATGGTTTTTTTTGTATTTTTAGTGTTTTAGTGTATTTTAGAGTTTTAAGGGTTTTGATAGGGTTATTAAGGATTTCTAGAGTCGTTTAGTTTTTTATGGGGTCACCTAGGAACATTTATATTTTGTATGGTTATTAGAGTATTCTATGATTATATTTTTGGGGTATTTTTAGTGTTTTAAAGGTCATTAAGGTGTTTAAAGGGTTTTGTGGTTTTTCTGTGTTTTAGGGTTTTATGGTTTCTTTTTGTTTAAAGTATTTTTTGGATTTTCTAAGGGGTTTTAGTGATTTTAGGATTTTTACGGGTTTAATATGATTTTAGGGTTTTATGGTATTCATAATGTCTTTCAGAGTTTTTATTAGATTTTTTAAAATTTTATGGTTTTAAAGGTTTTTAAGGGTTTATGTTGTTTTCTCTAGGGTTTCTAGGGTTTTAGGGTTTTTTGGGATTTTAGAGTATTAATTTTTTTAGTGTTTTTTGGGATTTTTATTGACTTATAATGTTTTTAATGGTTTTAGGTTTTTTAGGGTTTTAATTATATTTAGTTTTTTATGTTTTTAATGTAATTTTTGTTTTTAGGGGTTCATATGGGTTTTAGGGATTTTTAGGGATTTAGGGCTCTAGAGTTTTATGGGTTTTATTATGGTTATTAGGTTTTGTTAGGGTTTCATAGAATTTTTCTTAAGGTTTTGAAACATTTCTTATTGATTTTAGATTTTTAAGGTGTTTAGGATTATTAGGGTCTCTATATATTTGGGGTGTTTTAAGGATTTTATGGGATTTTAGGGTTTTAAGGGTGTTTAGGATATTGCAGTTTTCATTTTTTTTAAACAAAAATCTATGTTTTTACGTAATTTTACTATTTTTCGTTTCTCTAGGCTATATTAAATTTTTAGGGTGTTTTTAGGGTTTTAGGGTTCTTCTAGGTGTTTTAGGTTTTAATGATTTGGTTAAAGGGTATAATGTTTAGGGAGTAGGTTATAGGGTTTTGGTGTATTGTAAATGGTTTAGGGTGTATGTTTTAGGGTTTAAGGTGAAGGTAATATAGTTTGTGGTGTATGGTGTAGGATTTATGGAGTATGGTATTGTGTTTAGTGGGTAGGGTGTGGGGTTTATGGTTTAGGGTATATGGTTTAGGGTGTAGGGTTTAGGGATTTGATAATAGGGTTTATGGTTTTGGGTGTAGATTATATAGTTTAGGGTGTAGGGTTTCGGTAGTAGAGTTTATGGTTTTGGGTGTAGGTTTTATGGTTTAGGGTGTGGGTTATAGGGTTTTGGGTTTTGGGGTAAGGGATTAGGTTAGAGGGTATTGGGTTTTGGGTTTAGGTTTTAAAGATTAGGGATGGGAGTATAAGGTTTAGGGTGCAGGGTTATGGGTTTAGGGTGTAGAGAATCAGGTTTATTGTGTACAATTTTTTATTTAGGTTGTAGGGTATAGGGTTTAGGGAGTAGGGTTTTGGTTTTGGGGTACAGGGTATTGGGTTTAGCAGTTCGAGTGTAGGTTATGCGGTTTTGGGTTGTGGGTGGAGGGTTCATGGTGTATGGTGTAGGTTATAGGGTTTAGGGTGTAAGACATTGGCCGGTGGGTTTATGGTTTAGGGTTTAGGGAACATGGTTTATGGTGTAGGTTATTTTGTTTATAGTGTATAGTATGGGGTTTAAAATAATGGGTATAGGGTATAGGGTGTATTATATAGGGTTTGGGGAGTATGGTATAGGTTTTGGGGTGTGGGGTTTTCGGTTTAGGGTTTAGGGTACATGTTCTATTGTGTGTGGTTTAGTGTTTAGGGTGTAATTTACATGATTTAGCATTGATGGTTTTGGATTTGTTGTGTAGGGTATAGAGTTTCAGTTGTAGGGTTTGGGGTTTAGCATGTAACGTATAGGTTTTAGGGTGTAGCATTTTTGGACTAGAGTATATGATATAATGTTTATGTTGTAGGGTTTTTGGTTTTTGGTTTATGGTTTATAATTCTTTATATATATTTTTTTTGGGTTTTAGGTGTTTTGGGTTGTTCGGATTTGTTAGGATTGTTTGGTTTTTACATTTTAATAATATTTAGTACGTTTAGTGACATTATGGGCTTCATTAGTTTGTAGGGGTTTTTACGGGTTTCAACATTTGAGGTGGTTTTATATATTTTTAGTGTTTTTAGTGATTTAGGGTCTTTTGGTTTTTTGGTTTTTTAATATTTTATTGATATCTAGTTTATTTAAATATTTTAGTTGTTTTGTTCAGGTTTTTTAGGATTTTGGATTTTTTTTGATTTTATAGTTTTTTAGTGTTTATTATTGTTTTAAGGTGTTATCTTAGTGGTTTTTTGGTTTTTAGTTTTTTATTGTTATTTAATGTTTTAGTATTTTTTAGGTATTTTAGTGTATTTCTATTTCTAGACCTTTTAAGGGTTTTTAGATTTTTATGGTTTTTTTGATTATGGATTTTTAGGTGTTTTTTTATTTTTATAGTCATTTGATACATTGATGGTTTTAGGGATATTATGGTTTTATGTGTTTTATGTTCTTTTGGTTTTTTATGTGTTTTTTGGGGTTTTTTATGTATTTAGGGATTTAGAGGTGTGGGTGTTTTTAGGGGTTTTTAAGGTTTTTAGGGTTATTTTTTTTATTCAGTATTTCAGGAATATTTTGCGTGATTAATGGTTTTATGTCTATTTTGGGGGGTTTGTGGTTTTAGTGGATTTAGGAGATTTTTGGGATTTTTAGTGTTATATATGGATTTTTTTGGGTCTTTTTATCTTTTTTCGAGAATTATATAATTTTTTAAAATTTCCACAGTTTTAGAGGTTTTTGGGTATTTATGGTGTTATGGGGTTTTGTGGTTTTAGGGTGTTTATGGTTTTTATGGAATTATAGGGTGTATTAGTGGGTTGGGTGTGTTTTGGGTTATTTACCTATTTTTCGGGTTTTAATGATTTTTTATTTTTACGATTTATATATTTGTAAGGGTTTTTTGAATTTTTTGGGGTTTTTTTGGGGTTTTAGGTGTTTAAAGTGTTTTAGGGGTTCTAGTGTTTTTATTGTTTTAATTTTTTATGGGTGGTTTAGTAATTTGGGGTATTTTTAGCTATTTTAGTAATTTATGGGTTTTAGGGGGTTTAGGGGGTTTAGGGTTTGATGTTGTCTTGGGGATTTTTTTTACGATTTTTAATAGTTTTAGGGTTTTTTGGGTTCTAATGGGGTTTTGGGGTTTTTAATTATTTTTTAGTATTTTCAGGTTTTTAGGTTTGTTTATGGTTTTAGGGATTTTCGTGGATTTTTATGGGTTTTAGGTTCTTTTAATGTTTTTAGGGGTTTAGTGTCATTTAAGGTTTTTAATAAAATTTTAGGTTTTTTTATACTATGAAGGAATTTTAGGAGTTTAATGTTTTTTGGGTCCTTTAGGGAGTTTAAGGATATTTTAGTGTTTGTAGGGGTTTTAGTATTTTTTTTCATTTTTAGGGTTCTTATGGATTATTTGGATTTTAGGCCCCTTTAGGGTGTTTTATAGTTTTTATGGTCTTTTAGGGATTTTGGTGTTGTTTAGAGGTTTTCTTGGTGATTTGGGTTCTTTAGGGGGTTTATGGGTTTACGTTTCTTTAGGGTTTTTTTTTCATTTTCTTGTCTTTTTGGGGTTTTCGGAATTATAAGGGTCCCTTCGAGGTTTTATAGGTTTTTGGAGTCTTTTAGGGGTTTAGGGTATTTTAAGTTATTCTATGGTTTTTAGGGATCTTTAGTATCTTCTAGAGTTTTTTAGGGTTTTACAGTTTTTAGGTCATTTAGTGCTTTTAGTGTTTTTGGATGTTTAAGGGTTTTTATGTGTTTTTAGGGTATTTTAAGAGTTTTAGGGTATTTTGGGTATTTATGGGTTTTTAAGGTTTTTGTGATTTTTATAAGATTTTTACATTTATTTTATTTTAGGGTTTTTTGGGTTTTATGTTTTTCATTTTCAGTATGTTTCCAGTGTTTTTTAGTTTTTTATGGTTTCTAGGGTCTGTTGTGTTTTATGGTTTTTTTGGGTTTTAGGGTTTTAGGGGTTTTTTTTACTTTTTTAGGGTTTGTTAGGGTTATTATGTATTTTTAAGGGTTTTAGGGTTGAACATGTTTTTAGGTTATTTATTGTTTTTATGCATTTTATGGTTTTTATGGTTTTTATTATTTTTTATAAATTATGGGATTTTTAGAATTTAATGGTTTTTAATAGTTTTAGTGTATTTTATCATATTTATGGTTTTTAGGGTTTTAATGAAGTTTTTTAGTATTAGAATTTTTTAGGGATTTATACGGTTTTCTGGGTTTTGGTCTTTATAAATGTTAGGGTGTTTTGGCTTGTCTATGTATTTTGAAGGATTTTTTTAAAATTTTATTTTTTTTAGATTATTTTAGTGCTTTTAGTTATTTTACACGTTTTTAGGCATATTAAGGGGTTTTATGGGGATTTGGGTTTTTAGTGTTTTAAAAGTTTTAGTGGTTTTATGTTTTTATGTTTTTTGGGTTTTTATGGTTTAATAGGTTTTTAAGGGATTCATGGTTTTTAATATTTTTAGGTTAGTTTAGGGGTGTTAGGGATTTTTTTGGTTTTATGGGATTTTAGTTGTTTTTATGGGTTTTAAGGTTTTTTGAGGAATTTAGTGACATTATATATTTTTACGGTTTTTGGGAATTAGGGGTTTTTAGTTCCGTTATAGTTTTACGAGGTTATTTATGCTCATTTAAAATGTTTTTAGGGCTTGTTTGTGGTTTTTATGTGTCTTTTTTAGGGTTTTTCAGTTTTTTCATGGTATTTTAGGGGTGTTATGGATTTTTAGGGATTTTTTTGGTTGGAAGGTTTTTTTATGTTTTTTTTTGGGTTTTAAGGGTTTATGTTGGGTTTTTTGTCTTTGGTTTTTTATGGTTTTTTGTTTTTTTTGGGTTTTGGGGGGGTGTTAATGTGTATTAGTGTTTGAAGGGTTTGGGGGTTTTCATAGGGTCTTCAAATGATTTTTGTGTTTTAAGGGTATCTAATTTTATTTTTGTTTTTTAGGATTTTAATTGTTTTCTATGGTTATTTATGATTTTTGAGGGATTTTAGTGTTTTTATGGTTTTTAGGTTTTTTAGGCTTTTCAGATTGTTTATTAAGTCATTAGGGGGGTTTAGGATTTTTAGGGGTTTTAGAGTTGTATATTTTGTTTTTTGTTTTAAATGCTTTTCAATGGATTTAATAGGTTTTTTGGGTTTTTAGTGACATTATGGGATTTTCAAGTATTATGGGGATTTAGGGGTTTTAGTGTTTCTAGGGGGTTTTAGTGTTTTTAGGGATATTTTTTGGTTTTTGGTTTCTCTAGGATTTCAAAAAAAATACAGTTTTCAAGGTTTTTTGTTGTTATAACGTTTTTTAGGTTTTAGAGGTTTTTAGGTTTTTGGGGTTTTATGGTTTCATGGGTTTTAAGATTTTTTATGGTTTTTGGGGGGTTTTGTGGGTTTTTTTATGTTGGATTTAGTAAATTTATGATTTTTTTTATATTTCTAGCGGTTTAAAGGGTTTTGTGGCTTTTTTGTTTATTTAAGGAATTTTAGTTGTTTCCTAGGGTTTTATGGGGTTTTCCATGATTTTATGGGTTTTTGGGTGTTTTGGGTATTTTTGGTTTTAATGGTTTTTAGTTTTTTCATGTGATTTAGTATTTTGGGTGTTTATTATGGGTATTTTTGGATTTTTTGGATTTATTCGGAATTTTTTGTTATTTTAGTAGTTTTAAACATTTATGATTTTTTAGAGTTTTGTGGATTTTAGGGTGTTTAATGGGTTTTTATGTTTTATGTGTTTTTAGGATTTTTTTAATATTTTTCAATCATTTTAGATTTTTAGGTTTTTTACGGAATTAAGGGTTTTATGGTCATTTTATGTTCTTAGTGATTTATGTAATTTTTATGTTTTTTGAGATGTAGGGTGTTTTAGGGGTTTTTATTGTTTTTAGGGTTCTTAATGGATTTACCAATTTTTATTTTTATTTTTGGGGTATTAGTATTTTAGGGATTTAATGGTTTTTTAGGCTATTTGACAATATTTATGGAATCTTAGGGTTTTTAATGGGGGTTTAGTGTAATAGATTGTTCCTTACAGACCTATGACATTGTGATTTTGGGTGTCGGAGGTGTGACATTGAAGGCTTGTGAAGTTTCATAGTATTTGGAGGTGCAATAGAGCTACCGTAGCAAATTCATGTTTTAAAAGGGGAACACAACATGAATTAGTGGTTCATGGCCTATGTAGCTGGCCGGTATCATTGATTTTATGCGGGTTAATCAGGGAGTCTGTTAAATGAATTCAAACTATGCTTGGTGAATTCACAACATATAATTAAATGAGGCTAGGGTTAAGTGATTTTCAATATACGTCTTTTTGGAAAACACCATTAAATTCACATCATGAATGGAGTACATCATGTGAAATCCATTAGATTTATGTTTTAAACAAGACTTTTGGCCAAATACCTCATCATTCTTCTATGTATTTTCTCTCTCATTTTTGATGAACCCTTAGAAATTCTCAGAGGATCTTCATCACCCTTACTTCTACTTCGATTTATTCTCCGAATGGCCCGAAGGCCTTCTTTTTTTATTTTATTATGGATAATCCCCCTTTTAATGAATAAAGTAGATCCCGTACATGGTTCGTAGGCCCATGGCATAAGGCCCATCTGACCCGCAATACATTACCTGAAGGCCCAGAGGCATACCATGACCAATACATGACTCGAAGGCCCATCCCACTTGAACTGCCCCTCCCCATCTTTTTTGCATCATTGATCACCTAGTTCCCCACTCGCGATTTATGGAGCGCTATCATATATTCTCAATCTTTTCTCTTATTATTCTTTGATATATCTTCTATGGTTGTGCCAATTTGTTTTGTTTTGTGATATTAAGATGAATTTTTGATAACCCTTGACATAGTAGACATTCATCTATGGGTCATTCACCTGGTTGTGGTTTTCAGGTATTTATTCATCATTTTGCAGTGTGTAGTGAGATCATAAATCACTTTTGATGTAGTGAATTCCTCATTTCTCACTTTTTTGTATCACATCGGAGCGATATTCTCTTATTTATCCCTTAAGGATGGTTGTACTGGCGTAATTAATGATAAAAATCAGCTAATTAAAATTAAAAGAGAAAGGGATTTTATTTGAAATGATTTTACATCATTGATATTATTGTGATGTCTTTCTTGTATGGGTTGAATTCCCTGCTGAAAATCATGGCTATTTGGTTCCTTTTCCTATGTTTTCATGATATCACCTCATAATAGATATTGGTTAACCTCTTATTTTTTGTTAATAAAATCATTTCCACTGGATTTATGGTTGGTGAGATAACATGCTTAAAATAAAATAAAATTTGATAAAATTTTTTGTTAATTATTTAAAATGATCATTGATGGGTTGTGTAGTCATGGTGTGGGGTTCTGATATGTGGTTTTGATGAAGTGTGGGGTGATGTAATGGTGTATTGTCTGTGATTTTGGTGTGTTGAGGTAATTTTTGTTTTTCGTTTCTTTTGGGGTGGCGAGGTGATGGTTTTATGGACATGCTTTTGTGGCAGTGAGGTTAAGGTCGTGCTTTTGGGGCGGTGAGGTAACGGTTCTACATGAACGAAGAGAAGATTATGTGGTGTTGTTGTTTTATACTAATAGCTTAAGTATTGATGGAATAAATATTTATTAATTTTTAGAATTTCTTTCAGTGGTTGGGTTAATGGGATGGAAATTATTAATAAAAAAATAAATGGTGGGATGGATAATGTGATTACTCGGATATGCAATATGTGGTTTGTGGATTTTGTGGTGTTATGCATGCAGTTGGGGCAATGAAGGTGGGGATTTTGCGATTTGGTTCGTTTTTTTTGTTTTGAACCCATTATTTGGGATTAGGTATGGGTATGTGTATATTAAAATTTATATTCCATGTTTTTCTATATGCACCCCACCCGCATTGAGCACTATGTTCCAACACTAGTATTTTCAAAATGTGTGTTTTCCGAACATCCTAGGGTTGAGAATGGTTGGATGGCTTCCCGATCATTCCAACTCTCTCCTTAAAGTGAGTAGATATTCATAGACTATGATGTAAGGAGGTCTGTTAGTTCACTAGGTGACATGCACTATGGTTTCGGGAGGGATGCGATGTGACCATGTTAAGGGGCGGTGGCCTAGGTGCATTCAGGTGAGATGTTATGTGACTATTACCTGAGGTCGTTACCCATGTGTCATCAAGTGTGAAGTCATTTGGTCATGATGTGGGGTTTATTATGGTGGGGATCCTTCATGTTAGGTGGAGGTAATGAGGATTATTTCCTTCATTTACATGATACCCTACTACTCTAGATATGTAAGTGGTTATAATGTGATTTACCAAGTGTCTATGGGAGTGATGTGGTGTGACAGGGATGTGGGGTAGTGGAGTATGTTATTCAAAAGATATGAAAGTGCGGGTTCATTTATTATTCGGGTGTGAGAAAATAAAATAAGACGTAAAATAGTGCCAGGTAACCTTTATAAATATGATTCTTATTATGTTATTATAAATGGATAACATTATTTGGTGAGCGTTCCTTAATGAGGATGGGATGAATTGTTTACCTATTTAGGTGTTGTTAGTTCTCCAATTTTCTAATGGTTGAATTAGTATTCTTCTTTCATATGTAAATGAGAGACCTTTCTTCATTTTGAGTATAATTTTATTCCCACCCAAAATATGTCAATTGATTTTCTGGTTTCCAAGTGTATCACGTAGATTGTGATAGACAATACTATATCATAATTTTTGGACAATTGTTGTGTCCCTGTAACAACATTTATTTTGGGTATTTACTTTTGTAGACTTTTATCTGTATTAGTTTTATTTATACAATCATTGTGCGGTGTTATGGTTTATTTTTATGTTATTTCATAGTATTTATTGTGGATGATTAATTTTATCTCCCAATCCTATATTATTATAGATGGTAATTCATTCCATTTCATGATATTTGTATACCCTTGGTGCTAGTCTCCATCCCATGGCCTACTTATGGCGGGACATAGGGGTCATCATCTATTCCCCCTCACAGTGGTATATTTGGAGGGAGGGGGTCCTGAAATAGTGGTATCATATCTTATGGTTGAGAGATAGGATATATATTTGTGTTAGGAACTGTGATAATGGCCTTAGATTATATGACAAATGTTGTAGTTGATCTTTGTGAAAGAAATATGAACAAGGTACCACCTAGGACCTGAGATTTTAAGGACCCCTATGATCCAATGAAATGAATCGATGGTTACTAACAATCAAAGTGAGGTGGAATTATTTTTATACTAGATAAATAAGAGACGCATATTCTTTATGATGATATTACCTTTTGTATGAGTAGTATTTTTTATGAATGTTAAAATGAATATAGTGAATTGAAATGAATCAAAATGAACTACCATACTACCTTGGATTATAAAAATAATTCTTTCCCTATTTGAGTTATTAATCCTAGAAATCATATTCATGTGGACTATGTAGTTGAGTATTAGTAGGCTAAATCGGTTTTCCACGTACGGTTCATTTAGAAGACTATGATATGGCTTGGTGAATGGATTTTTTCAATATTCATTGGAATGATTTGGGGATGTATGAGGGTAGTGTTTTAGAAATGTACGCATAGAGATTACAAGAGTATCTTGAGATCACAGTTAGTTTGTTCCATGTCAAGGTGGGATACTAGGTCCCTTTAAAAGTTAGTCATATGTAGGGAACTGTACATTATTGGTGGATGTCGTATCTGGGTGAGTGGAATAAGGAATATGTTTAATGGGTAGACTTTCAAAAATAGTTCAGAGTGGATTTCCATTTTTTGACCATGAATACAATGAGGAGGCCGTAGATTCTTTCTCTTTTGTAGTGGAGTATGTTAGACTTGGGTTTTGGAAAGAAGTTCAAGAAACATATACATTTTCATATAATATTTTTATAGATGAGGAGTCTCATGCGAGTCTTCTTGAGGAGATTCTTCATCCTTCTTTCGAATATGCAGTTACTCCTTTTACATTTCCAACATATCTATAGGTTCAATAGAAGGTACAGGTGATTGAGTGGATTCAATCGCAATGTGGTTTACTATGACAGGGTTATCATCAAGATTTGTCAGGGAGAATAGTTTTTACCTGTAGGTCTCAGGAACCAAGACCTTCAAGGTTTCAACTAGTGGGGATTTGACCTTATCAGTTTCCCTTCTTGACTTCTGTTCCCAATAGATTCTATTGATTTCTTATTGACATAATTCTAGTTTTTTTCACAGGTGTTCATGGAAATTTCTACAACCAGTTCCTTGTGGTTCTTTGATCTTTGTTTGGTGGTTGTAGACAAGTTCAATTATGGCCTTAGCAGTAGTTTCTAGTGAGACCATTTCAGTAGTAGGAGAAGAAGGCGAATTCACTTCCAAGGAGAGATAAATCCAATAGATACATACCTCTGGATGTCCCCTGAGTCCAAGGATCTCATCCTGAGTGTGGTCTTGGAACTGGTCATTAGTAGAGAGGTAGAGGAGCTGAGCATGCTCAGCTCCATGCATTGAAGGCAGAAACACTAGAGGGTCATTTATTTTTCGAGGTACACTTAGATTTTCGCCTATGACTATTTGTTCCTTGTTTGACTCAGGATCATAACACTCTTTTTCTCTACCCACTCTAGTACATGCTCGGGGACTAGACATAAGGAGTCTTCCCATTACCCTAGTGTTGAATACACCTATCATAGTCTAGATAAAATAGTTTAATATGTGACATGGGTGTATACTGATAATGGGGCCACACCATTCCCTTAGAGATTGTTTCTTTCTGTAGATATATCAATACAGTTTATCTGAGGAGTAAATTGGTTTTATTCTTCATTTTATGCTTTTGATATATTTCAATGAGTTTTATTATGATATGTGGATGGATATCATGTGGTTTTCATTAGATAATGGGGTCATCATGGGGGCTATCCGAGTGAAGACACCATTTATTATTTGATGGTTGAGTTGTTGGTGGAATCGATGGACACAAGGTTAGTGGATCTCCCCATTTGGGATGGTTAAGATGGTTATCTATGATCACTCTATGGTCTAGATATCACTAATTTATGGTGAAAGAGAGATATATCCAAAATTATACCGTTGGATACATTTATGAGATGTTTAAGTTTGTATTCATGTCAATCGGTGTTATAAATTCACTGGTTGTGTTCAGGGGGATTAAGAAATATTTTTTCCACGAGTTCCTGGATAATTTCTTTATTGTGTTCATCAATGATATATTGATCTAAGCAATGTATGTGGTGGATCATGTAGAGAATATGATATTTTTTTATAAGTCCTTCAACACAACCACCATTATTGATTGTTGTCTATATTTAAATTTTTCAAGAAAGAGGTGCATTTCCTTGGGTATGTGTTGTCTCGGCAGGTTGTCTTTTTAGATCCAAAAAATATCAAAACCATTTATCCATGGGAATCACCCACGAACATGGTATAGTTTTCATTTTTTTCATAGTCTTATTGGCTATTATAATATTTCTATGCCTGATTTGTCTTGATCTGTAGCCCCATCGATAGTGTTGACTAGGTATGAGCAAGTTTTTTTGTAGAATGATTAATTTTTTGGAAATGTAGGGTTATTTGAAGATAATGCTGTTCAGTGATCCAGTTCTTCAGTTTCTTGAGGAGGGTATGATGTTTGAAGTGTTTTGTGACACATACCATATAGTCTTGTGATGAATGTTTATGAAGAAGAGGGTAGTGATATCTTATGGGTCCTGGAAGCTGTGTTACTTGGAGCATAACTATTCCAATCATGGAATAGAGTTGGAAGCTGATGTGTTCATGCTATGTATTTGGAAGCATTCCCTCATTAATGAGTGTTTTTTTTGTTTTCACAAACCACAAAAGACGGATATATGTTTTCTCTCAATGATATATGAATCTAAACCATAGGTGGTGGTCATATATTCTTCAGGAATATGATTTTCAAATCCCATAAATTCTATGGGAGGGGAATATAGTTTTTGATTCATTTAGTTGGAATTTCCAAAGTATGTGGCATGAAAATTTATGGATGTTTGCAATGTAAAAGAGAGGCTAGTAGTGATGCTTCATGAAATTGTAGATAATGGTGAATGAGGTTGTATTCATCAGATGAAAAAGGATTCAAGTTTGATGTGGCTGGTAGAGGAGTCTCCATGGGGATACTCAAAGTGATATTTGATGTGTGATCATGTTGACTATGGTGTTTCTCTGAAGGTATGGCGAGAAGATGGCTAGAACCATTTGTTGTTTCATGGAAGGTTGTTTGTTATAGATTTTATTCATGAGGGATTCCTCCATTAGTTTCATAGATCCCATTTTTATTTATTCCAATGATTCTAAAATATGTACCATAGGATAAAGATATAATTTTGGTGGCTCAGGAAGAAACTGGAAGTTGAGGAGTTCTTATCGTGGTGGTTACATAGCTAGGAGGTCAAGGTCGAGCATCATGTTCCTAGTAGGTTGTGGAATCCTTTGGATTTTCCATGGTTTAAATAGGATTACATCTCAATGTATTCTTTAAAAAGGTTTCTCACATATCAAGGTTTTTGTGATTCTATATGGTTGATCACAGATCAGTTCATCAATTTGTCCCACATTATAGAGATCAATGATTCTGGAACACCAGATGCTTCAATTAGGAGGTATGTGAATGAGGTGGTTTGGTTTCATAGAGTTACAAAGTTCATTTTCATGTATCGGGATTCACATTTACCTCAACTGTATTTAATGTATTAGAATATACTTTTTCCATTCCATTATACCTTGACACTTCTTTCCACCCTCAGATAGATAGGAAAAAGAAGTAGACCATCCAGACACAAGAGGACAAGTTGAGGGTGTAAATCATGTAATTATGTTGATCATGGATACATTAATATTCCTTGATTGAGTTTTCGTACAATAATATATATCAATAATATATCATCATAGACCCATTTTAGGATTTTTATATGCGGCCATGTGATTCTCCATTTGAGGATTTTTATCTTGTTAATGAAGTAGTGTAGGACTAGAAAAATTATTATTCATAGTGCATGAGGAAAACCATGGAGTTCATGTTTGAGGACAACATGTTCTTGATGGTTTCCCCTTGATGTGGGATGTAGAGCTTTGGCTAGTGAGTAAGCATTCTAGATTATTTTTATGCCCTTTACGGTGATAGGGTGAGATGAAGAGTTTCGATATCAATTAGAATTTTAACAGAAAATAAAGAGAATACATGATGTCTTCCATTTCTCCCAGATCTATTGGTATCTTCATGAATACTCTCATGTCATTGACTGGGGAGAGTTAGATATCTAGGATGATGTCATGTTCATAGAGCATTCGGTAGAGATCTAAGATAATTAATTCCAAGAGATGTATGGATAAACCATTCCCTTGGGACATTTTTTGTGGAGAAATGGTGGCCTATGTGATTTTTATTGGGTTTGAAAAATGAATATGCATGCCCAGTACCCAATTTTTTTTAATTTGTTCCTTAAATTTTTTATTGTGATCTATTTTTTGGATACTTCTATGTTTGGAGTTTTTATCTTTTCATGATTTTTGATGAGCTTTACTGTTATGAAATATTTAATTTGGAGGAACATATACCTAATGGAGATACATTAATTGGGATTCCATTAAACACACTTGGGTGAGTCAGTTCCACCCAAAGTGGATAGTAAATTAACCTGGAAGATGGAATTCCTTATTTTGTGTGTCTGGGGTGGTGTCGTTCATTGGTTATAGAGGTTGTTTTTTGGTTATATATACATTGGATTGTTGTGTTGATGTATCTATATAATTATGAGGTTGTGTGAGACATATTTTGGCCATTTGGTTTGGAGTTCTTGGCCGGTGTTAGATTTAAGGTGTAACGAGATCCTTGAGAGGTATCTCATTGGGTTATAGTTCGGACCCCTTTCCTTTGGGGCTTTGTTTTCGATTCATAAGGACCAAAATTGATTTATAGGTTTGTTATGTAACGTTATGTGCCATCATGGAAAATTAAATTGTTAGTTTTGGGTGTTGGATGTGTTTTAGAGGATGTATGAGGAGGTTTCATGGTGGTTGGAGGTGTAGTAGAGCTCCTATTGGAAATCAATATAATGAAAGGGGTGGAAAAAAGAATCGTTGTTTCATTTCTTGTGTAGACATCTAGTTTCATGGATTTGATGTGATATAGGTTTTGAGTCTATAAAATTAATTCACATTATGAAAGTTTAATTCATGATCTATAATTAAATAAAGTCAGGGTGACAATGTTTTTGGCAGAAGTAGGCTTTTAGAAAACCGTGAGAAAAATAATTCGTGAATAGACGACATGACGTAAAATCTGTAGGATTTAGGTTTTAAATATTTCATTTGGATGAATCAATCATTATTCGTTTTTTTTCATTTCTCTCTTGTTTTTGGAGAACCCTATCTGTCTCATGAAGGGTCTTTTTTCCCTTTCCTCTTGATTTGATCTGTTCATTTTGGTGGATCCCCAATGGAAATCTATAGTTATTTCTCCTATTTTTACCATGGTCTTCTCCTATTCTAATCTTGTGGATATAATTCTCTATTGTATTCTTGTTTTGGGGTCTATGTTTTCGATACATATTTTATAAACCTTGATGTAGTGTAGGTTGATCTGTGGGTTTTTCTGGAAGTTGTTCTTTCTGGGTGTTATTTGTTTACCATGGGGTTTTAAGTTATATTGTAAATCTATTTGAGGTAAGGAATCTCTAATTGATCACTTTTTTATATCAAGTGGTAGGTATTTTATCTTGATTGTCTATGAGGGACTATTTTGTTGTCATAATTAAACATTATAATTGGAAAATTTAAATTTAATGGGAAAAGAGAATGATCTCTCATTCTTTTATAACAGTGATATTTTTGTGATGTTGTTTTTGTTCAAACTGGATGCCCCACTGAATATCCTATTTTTTTGAATTTTTTTTCATTTTATTTGTTTTTTTATGATACCATGCATCATGTTTTTGTGATATCACCACAAAATTGAAATTTTATAACCAATTATATATGGTTAATAAAATGGCGTCCCCTTGATTTATGGAATATGTGGTAACCCCCTTAAAAAAGATAAATGTTATAAAATAACCCTTTGTTTTATCTATTAAATTAACTTTTATGAGTTTGGATTTGTGGTCATCTTGTGGGATAGTGATTTGTGTTCGTGATGTGGTGTGGGATTATGTGATGGTTGTTTGGCCATACTTTTGGGGTGATGAGGTGATGGTTCTTTGGTCGTGATATTGGTGCATTGGGGTAATGGTTTTTTAACATTTCTTTTTGGGAAGAAAGGTGACGGTTCTTTGGATGTTCTATTGGGGTGCCAAGATGATAGTATGATGGGAATGATGTGATGATTCTAAGGTGTGGTTGCATTATTTTAGAATATCAGGTAGTGATGGAATAACTAGTTAGTGGTACTGGAAATGGATTCAGTTGGTTTTGTAAATGGGGTGGAAATGAGTAATGAAAAAACAATTAGTTATGTGGTTAAATTTGGTTTATTCTCAATAATGAAAAAATGGGATGGATAATGGAATTGGATGAAAATGGGATATACAACTTATGGATTGTGTGGTGTTATGGATTTTGAAATCAAAGTGAAAGTGGGGATGTAATGAGATGGATAGTGATTTTTTGTGAATTCATAGGTTGGTATTGTGTGATGTTATATATATATATATACTTATATATTACTTACGATTTATATTTTCACCACACCGAAATCGATCACTACATCATGAAACATATATTTTCACCAAATTTTATTTTCCCTAAATCCCGATGGTGAGGATGGTTGGTTGCCTATAATCTCCTTCCCAATATTTCTTCTATGTGAGAAGATATGCATATCTTTGGATGGTCGAATATTTTTTAGAAAACTAAGTGATTTCCCAAATGTTTTTGGGTGGGATGTGATGTGACCGTGTTGAGGGTAGTGGTCCATGTGTCTTCGAGCGAGGTGTGATGTGACTATGTTGTGGGGCAGTGGAATAGTTTTCTTCTAGAGAGATGTGATGTGAATGTGTTGTTGGGTGGCTTATCGTGGGATTCAAGCATGGTTGGAGGAGGTATTGTGGTTTATGTCCTTCATGTTGATTACACATTAAAACTCTAGTTATGGTAGTAGTTATGAGGTGGTGGCCGAAGTGTCTGTGGGTGTGATGTGGTGTTAATTTTGTGTGTGTAAGGGGTATAAGTTATTTATAAGAGAGGGGAGTTCCTAGATGTACCAAAGTGGTGTGTGAGAGAGGAAAATATGTGGTAAAGTTTGCAGGGAACCCTTTATCGATATTCTTCTTATAATATTATTATATTTTCCTTCCATTATTTAGTGTTCATGCCATTGTGATGTTGGGATGGATAGTTGATCTTATTAGTTTTTATTGGTATTGTTGTTTGGTCATGAGTGTATTAATATGCATCATTCACATGTGCATAAGTGGTACTGGTTTGGCTACTAAGAATAATTCAATTCTCACCCATTGTATAGAAACAAATTTTTATGTTTCCAAGAGGATTACTTGGATTGCGCTGCATAATACTATCTCGGACCATTTATTATAGTCGTTATATTGATCCTTTAGCTTCGATTTTTGGTATTTTATTTTTGAGGAATTTCACTATATAAGATTTAATTTTATAAGAATTGTGGGATGGATTTGGTTTCGTTTTGTATTATCACATGGAGTTTCTTACATATGATTCATCTTATCACCATGTCATATATTATTATAGTGGGTAATTCCTCCCATTTCATATGATTCTTATACCATTGATACCAGTCGCCAACCCCTGGCCTACTAGAGGTGGTAATCATGGAGTTATTATCTCTCTCACATCATTGTAATATCCTTAGTAGGATTGGATGGAGAAATTATTTTCATATACGGGATTTAGTGTTTTTAGGGTCTTTTAGGTATATCATGTGTTTTTTGGGATTATATGGTTTATAGGATTTTTATGGGGTTTTTTGGTTTTTATTAAATTTTTATATTTTAGGGGTATTAGGTATTTTTGGGTGTTTTTATTGAATTTAGGGGTTTTATGTGTTTTAGGTTATTTAGAATATTTACGGCATTAAGGGTTTCTTTATGTTTTTAGGGTCTTTAAGGATCTGACGGATTTTTTAGGTCAAAATGGTTGTAGGGTTTCTATGTATTTTTAATGATTATTGGGACATTTTAGTGTTTTCGGATTTTTTGGGGGGTTTATGTTTTTTATGTTTTTTAGGGGTTTCAGGGGTTTATGTGTTTTCGAGGTTAATTTTGGGTACTTTTATGGGTTTTAGTGTATTATGGTCTTTTAGGGTTCTTATAGATTTTAGATTTTTTAGGGATTTAATTTGTCAGGGGGTTTAGTGTTCCTTAGAATTTTTTAGCAATTTCATAGATTTTAGGGTTCATAGATATTTTTAAGGATTTTGGGGGGTTATGGGTTCTATCGGTTATTTTAGGTTTTTAGTATTTGTACTGATTTTAGGGTATTTTGGGGGTTTTATTGTTTTATGGGTTTTAGGTTCTTTTTTATATTTTAGGTTTTTAGTTATTTTTTAGTCCTTTTAGGGGTTTCTGTTTTAGTGTTTTTTTTGGTATTTTGGTTTAGTGGGGTTTTTGGGGTTTTGGGGTTTTGGGGATTTCTCCAGTTTTATGGTTTTTAAATTGTTTAGGTTTTCAAAAGGTTTGTGGGGTTTGAGGGTTTTTGTAGTTTTTTTTTCTTTTAAGTGTTTTTAGGTTTTTTTGGTGTTTACAAGGGGTTTCCGGTTGGGGGTGGTTTTTAGGGTGTTTGTAATTTTTTTAGGGATTTTAGGGTTTTTAGGTTTTTAGGGCTTTTAAGGATTTATTTTTTCAAATTTCGAAAGACTTATCATGGGTTTTTTAATATTTCGGGAAATTTTTTAGGGTTTAAATGGTTTTAGGGTATTTAGGGTCGTTTAGGGTTTTGAGTTTTTGTGTTTTTTGGTTTTTTATTATTATAGTGTTTTAGGGTCTTCAATAGTTTATTTGGGTGTGTAGGTATTTAAGTGTTTTACGGTTTTTAATGGTTTTTAGGGACTTTCTATGTTATTTATGATTTTTAATTAGTTTTTGGGTCTTTTGGGGTTTTTTTGGGGTCTTTAGGTATTTAGGTCTTTTAGGGTTTTTAGAATTTTTGGAGCCTCTAGGTATTTAGGGATTTCAACGATCCTTTAGGGTTACTTATCGTTTCTAGGTTCTAATAATTTTTTAGGTTTTTTAGGTTTTACTTTTTTTTTTAACTTTTTGCTATTTGGGGTTTTTAAGACTATTTGTGGTTTTTAAGGTATATAGGGATTTTGAAGTTATTCATGGGTTTTAGGGTTTCTAATATATTTATATTTTTAATGGTTCTTAGTTTTATACATTAAAGTAGATTTTTTATAGTTTTATGATATTTTGGGAATTTGGGGTGTTTTTTAGTATTTGGGGTTGTAATTGTTTTTGGTGGTTCTTAGGTTGTTTGTTCTTACGTGATGTTGGAGGGGAGTTAGTGTTTTGGAGTGTTTTAGGGGTTTTTGTCATGTTTTATAGATTTTTAAGAATTTATTTGTGTTTTTAAGGAATTTCTTGTTTTTATGTTTTTTTATTTTTTTTTATGTTTTTAGGGTTTAGAAGTTTTTTCCTGGTTTTTAGGGTTTTTAGGGCCTTTAATGGTTTTTAGGTTTTAGGGTATTTTGGTTTTATGGGGTTTGGGGGTTTTAAGGTTTCTAAAAAAATTTGGGTTTTAGGGTTTATCTAGGTTTTTTAAATGTTTTTCTGGGTTTTCGAGATTTTTGGGGTTTTTTAGGTTTTTAGGTTCTTTTAGGGTGTTTTAGGGGTTTTTGCATTTTTTATGATTTTAGTGACTTTTAATGTTTTTAGGATCTTTTAGGGGTTTTTTGCGTCTTTTGGGTTCTTGGGTTTTATGATTTTTAGTGTCTATTTGGGTTTTTAGGTCATTTAGGGTTTTTTGGCATTTTCATCCATAGATTTTTTATGGGTTTTGAGATCATTAGGTACTGTTCTATATTTTCTAGGGTCATTTAGGATTTTTTTGGTATTTAGGTTCATTTTGGTTTTCTTATGGTTTTTAGGTTAACTTAGTTTTTTATAGGTTTATTAAGAATCGTTTGGGTTTTGGGGTTTTTTAGGGTCCTTTAGAGGTTTTGGGGGTTTTAATATTTATAGGGTTTTTAGTTATTTTTTTTATTGTTTCTAGGCCATTTTGGGTTTCTTTGTTTTTTTGTTTTATATTTTTTTAGGGTGTTTTAAAGTTTCTTACCATCTTTTCTGATCTTTAATGGATTGTATGGTTTTTTTCAGTTTTATGGAAACTTAAAAAAATTTACGGCATTAGGTTTTTTGGGTTTTAGTGTATTTTTTGGTTTTTTGGTACTTATAGTGTTTTAATATGTTTTAGTCTCATTCATTTATTTTTAGAGTTTTATCAGGTATCTAATGGGTTTTATGGGGTTTCATTATTTTTGGGGAATTTATTTGGGTTTTAGAGAATTTTAATAGTTTTCAGGGGGTTTTGTGTTTTTTAGGGTTTTTGGGGTTTTTTTGTGTTTTAAAATTCCAATATGGTGGGATAGGGTTTTTTGGTTCCTTGGGGTTTTTTTGTGTTGTAATATCCTTTAGTGGTTTTATGGGTTTTGGTGTCATTTTATGTTTTTATGGGTATTATGGTCATTTAGGGGTTTTATGATTTTTATAGCCCCGTCAGGTTCTTAGGTTTGTTAACATATTTTTGATATTTATAGTATTTTATGGCCTTTTAGAATTTTCTAGGGGTTTTTAGTACATTTAGGGATTTAAGGCGTTTTATATATCTTAGGGTTTTTAGGTTTTTTTTCATATTATAGGAGTTGTTAAGGGTTTTAGGTTATTTTAGGGGTTTTAATGGTTTTTAGGTTTTTTTAGATGTTTTTTGGTTTGTTTGGGTTTTAGAGTGTTTATATGTTTTTATCATTTTTATTATTATTATGGGTTTTATGGGTTTTAGTGTTTTAAGGTCATTTAGGTTTTTCATGTTTTTAATGGTTTTTATATTTTTTGGGATTAAATGGGTTTTTGGTGTTTTATGGTGTTTTAGGATTTTCTAGGAATTAGTAAGGGGTTTTGAAGGGTTTTTGAGATTTTTATTTTTATTAGTTTTATACGTTTTTGGGTTTTATGGGGTTTTTTATTTACAGTGATATTTGGTTATTTTATGGGTTTTAAATATTTGTTAAGGATTTATGGGTTTAATAGTTGTTTAGGTATTTTAGGTGTATCAATGGTTTTTTGCCTTCTTATGAATTTAGGTGTTTTTAGGTTTTAGTCTGTTTTAGGACCTTTAGGGGTTTATTATAGTTTTTAAGGTATTTATGGATTTTATAAATTTTAGGGGTGTAGGGTTTTTTACGGTTATTTGGATTTGTAAAGTTTTTATAGGGTTTAGGGTTTTCATTGATTTTGTATGTGGTGTTAAGAATTTTAGTGTTCTTTAACATCCCCTGATCTCAAACTCTCTCACATTTCTAGAATGGGTTGGTAATGAGACTTCAAGCACACCTCCTCATACACTAGAGGGTGATGACTAGTAATGGGGGTGAGATGAATATAGTAGGGAGACTTCACCCCTTGGTATAGAGTTACAAAGAACTATAATAATCAAATTCAAATAAATAACATAACAATGAAGAATAGAAAAACTATATATCATTCAATATGAATGTAAATGACGAACCAATAAACCAAAAATAATGAGTCATATAATGATAGATTTACATGTATCTAATGTCAAACTAGAAGTAATGAAAATAAAAGAATCAGATAACACAAAAAATACCAAAAGACCCTTGTCCAAAACCCCATGATGGTCCCATATCCTAAATCATATCAATCCAGTAGGAAACAATCAAGAATAATGTCTCTTTCCCTTGCCCAAACCTATATCTATTCAATTTTCTAAAGTACTAAATGACACCCTGAATAGTGTGTTGGTAAAACCTAGTATGTCAACACTACCAAGTCTAAAAAAACTAGTCAGATAATAAGTGCATGAAATAATGTAATAAATAGTTGTATTAATTAATCAATTAATACATTACATAAATTAAACTTCTATGACACCGAGCCGGAATGTATATGGGAATGTAAAAAAATTTCCAACAAAAACCATTAGCATGTAATAATCAAAAAAGTAGGTAGAGTCCTCTGTATAAGAATTTCATACCCTGCTAATATCCCTATAAATACAAATTTCATATTAATCCCATGATAATATCCAACTACATTATCATTTCAGCATGTAATATAGGTCATAGACCACAATAAAATCACATCAGTACGTATCAGTGGGAATATATCACTATATAAATATTCCATCATGTATCATTAGGAATAACCCCCAATATAATCTTTTTTTCATATAACACTAGGTATAGTTCTATATTTAATAATTTCAACATCCGAGTAGATCCATATATATAACTATTTCATTATCAATTCAAAATGTCATAACAGTAATGTTACCGCAATATCACATCATAAACCTAAATGGATAATTATAGAGATTTCAATTTTTATTTCCATTGCACATTTATTTCCAAATAAATTTATCAATATTCATATAAATAGCCAATAAGTTATTACCATGGTGATTCTATAACAAGAAATCACATGTTATCACATGGAATGATAAATACACATTAAAAATCAAACATGTTCTTATTATCCAAATGATCAATCACCCAATGGTTATCCATAATCCTAGTCAGAATAATAATTGAATCCAAGGGATCCAACCCATATTCGAATTCAATATTTAATATTTTACATTAATTAAATTTATTATAAAACATGTTACATTGGCACAATCCTAATATTTCATATACATATAAATTAAACTAACCATATTTTCAAGCTTTATACCCCCTACCATTTACTGGTGATTAATACGACACTTCTAATGGTTACATCCAACACAGACAAAGGAAAAATATATCATAAGAAGTATCAGGGACCAAACATCAATCAATGAAATCTGGATGTGATAATATCACTTTAGAATCACTGGGAGTTTCCTAGATATTTTGATGAGGGGAATATGACACAACATAGAAACATTACTCAAGAGTATTACTTGGTGTGTTACCCATTTACATGCGATGTGTTTCTTCATAATGTTTTGCACTGAAAAACCTATTTCCTAGGGTTAATATTTATCCCAATCAAACATTACATGATCTGAATTATGTTTATCACATGTTACCACTTCATATCATATTCCACATCAAAGAAATTGACTAGAATAAGTTATAAATCATGTAATATATACATGGAATTTAATTGTCCAACAAACCATTTTTAGACTACATTCTGTAAATGTCCCCGAACAACATCTAAATCCTTCCAAACACAAGGTAATAACTATTAAGTACATTTAACACATTTATAAATAGAATACATTAATTAAAACAATCATACATCGATTAATTTTATGTCATTTACCCAATAATGGATCTCCACCCCCAAACAAGACTCAACCAATATGGACTAATTAGAAACTCATAGAGAGACATGTCAGGTAACAGATGTGATATTACAACCTCCACGACATATAATATCTCATTCATGAGCTACTCTAATTATCATTTTTGGGTATCAGTGAATAATTCTAGCCACTGTGCTTTCATATCAGACTCCCTATCCAAGGTATCCTCCTAAACAAGCCCATGCTGCCATTTTACTTGAACGAAATGTACATTCCTACCCGATAGATACATCTCACGAGGGTCCACATTCCATATCTGATTCTTCTTAAAAGATTAATGATAAAAAATATTTTCATATTAAATGTATACTATATGATATGGGTGTAGATAATATCATTGAATCTACGATATATAAAACATGTCTTTTATGCCACTACATCATTGTGGAAGGGCTAATCATTAGCTAACAACCCGACCCTATCCACTATCTCATATTTCCCAAAAAGACATGGGAACAGGCATTCCAAATTTCTTAATATGTAATTTCCTCAATCTAAGAGACACATGAAGAAATTTATTATAACTAATATTGAACTCCTAAGGCCATATCTGATTGTCATCGTAAGATTTCCTCTTATAATGTGTAGACACCAACCGCCTTCAGACCAGTTCATCTTTCTCAGACATCTCATGTATAAGTGTAGTTCCAAAAAGATAAAACTCTCCAAACTCAAAAAAATTTGTAAAATGAAATAGAGAGGTTCCAGTTTGATTGATACCTATAACCTATTATTATACACACACCACATTAGTTCCATATGTTTCTCCCATGAAGAACTGAAATCCAAAACACATGATTGTAACATATCCTTCAAAACCTAAATAGTATTATCAGATTGGCCATCAATATAAAGATGATAGTTTGTTCTCAAAGGAATAAATAATCCCATAGACTTTTTAATACTGTTATATAACCATGGCATGAAACATGGATCCCTATCCAAAACAATACTTTTAGGACCACTATAGATGTGAATTTTCTTACACATGCAGAGACTACAAAGATCATCAACATTGAAGGTATTCTCGATAGGAAAAAATTTGGATACTATGTTTTGTTGATCCATGATAACCCGTAATGCATCATCTTATGGGGTCTAATCTGCAATCCCTTAAACAATTCCATAGTAACATAATCACATTTTCACTTGGGAATGTGATGATGTCATAAAATCACTTTTAACCTATGATGCTCATCTTTCACCAATAGACATGTGAAAAATATCACCAAAAATAACAATAGCTCATTATTTATTCTTGACCACTAGTAATATCTATAGAGCTCATCATACATCTTTGTCAGACCAGGATGTACTACCCATCTAAAAGAAGAAAACACTCTCATCTTATCCTCATGAAATCATTTATGAACCCATACTCATCCATTCCAAATAGACAATCCTGAAAACATATCCCCGCCATATATGTTTTCACTAATAAATGATCCCTTTAGATTAGATTACTACCCTATCTTTATCTGCTCCAAAATCACAGTTATGATAGATGTCGAAGGTAGTGTTCATCATCCTTGAGACTTTTTAACATCTATATTTGTGTTTCCGAGGAGTGTTATCATCCACCACTCATCACAATACTATTCAAATTCCTCCATCTATATCTTCCAACTCAATTTGTTAGAAATGATGTATCATTGACTAGTGTATAAACCGTCTAGAAATCAATAGACTTTAGGTACTTGACCCACCTATTCTATTGATGGTTCAAGTCCCAATGATAAACGATATACATGTGGTTGATGTGGTCCATCTACAACACTTACCTATCAACTATAATATAGTGTCTTCATGAAATCAAGGAATGTACCACCATAAAAAACTCCAAATTGAGTGTACGGTAATTCCTATAATTTGGTCTTAGTTGTTGGGATCCATAAGCAACCACTTGATCCCCCAACATTATAATTTATCATTGTTTCACCATGGATGAATCATAGTACAAAGTATATTCTTTACCACTATTGGGTAAAGATAGGATATGTGTCTTTGTTAAACTGCCTTTTAACTCCTTAAAATCCCTCACACAAGTATCATACAAAATAAACTCCCATCACTTCATGGTCATCCTTGATATTAGTGCTTTCATACAAGAGTATTCCAAGATAAAATGCTAATAATAACTCGCTAAACACAAAAATAATTGAATCATGAATACATTATTTGACCACTACCAAGATACTAGGGATGAATCCTTCATTGGGTCCACTAACACTCCTTCCACTAAGACGACAAGGCCCATGAATTGAACTTTATCAATACATAAACGTTTATTGGTTATCTTGACCTAAATTAAATGTTCTCTCAATGTATTGAAGTTGATGTTAAGATGTTTGGAATGACCACCTTCCAGCTATGAGTAAGATTTAATCAGAAAACCCGCCAAAAACTAGTCTAGAAAAGGATAAAATATCTTATTTATCATGGCCATGAATATTTCCTTTGCATTCATTAAACAAAAGGACATCATGAAGAACTCATAAAAGATATACCTTTTCCTAAAATAAGACTAAATGTGTCTGCATGAACTAGTGGTATCCAGATCATAAATAAATCTTGGAGAAGATATTAGAGCCCCTCATCAGATTGAAGAGATCATTGATAAAGATGAGTTGATTCCAGTTCTTAGCCATAATTTGGTTTAATATCTGATAATCCACATGAAGTCACAAAGTCCCATAATACATCTTAGCAAAAAGAACATGATAACCCTATGGAGACATACTAGACTATATGAAATCATTAGGTTCTAGATATTTCAAATAAACATTCAAATATATAATCTTTACTGGCTCTATCCTATTGAACTGGATAGAAACAAGATCTTCTATTGTCATCAATATGATTGTGAAGTCGATCTATCACTCATGCGGGGATTCATTGAGATCATAAAGAAATACATCCTGAAAATGTTCTACAATTGGAGGAAACCAATCTTGAATCATTCCTCCATCATCTTGAAAAATACATTCTATCTGAGCAATAAGGCAATCCAATTTGCATTTAATTTTTCCAGTAGGACCAGCCTGAAGATCTTACACACCCAGGTAAGAATAACTATCTCCTCTGAGATATGAAAAGGTAAATATCATCTGATAATAGTCAATTTTATCCTGGTGTATAACTAACCAATCGATACCAATAATCAAATTGAAATCAATCATTTCACGCATGAATGGTTCCAAAAATAAATGGTAACCCATGATATCTATAGAACACTCTATATAATGTTTGATATTCTCTAACCGTACTCTCAATGTTGTGTCGATTGTGACAACATTATTCATGCATTCCACACACATACCCAACCAATTTTTAGAAATTTTAGATATTAAGGAATGTGATCCCCATATCAAACAAAATAGAAGTAAGGGGAGATGATAAATTAATAGTACCTCTGATAGTAGAAGGTCATGCATCCCTAATTATTATAAAATTATTCATAGTGTGAAATTGACCGACTAATATACCCTAGGTTACAATCCAATCCCTTTATTTACCCCTTCTACCTTGTACAGATGTTACTTCTCTTGGATAAGACATCCCCTACCATGTCCTGAATGTCCTATAGAACTCCAACCACCTTTATTCTAAGGAGTAGTTGACTCCTTCCAAGAATATGGTGCCTTTCATGGTCTACTAATGTTGTTCTACTATGAGAAGTCATAATAAAACATCAAATGATGTTCCATCCTTCCAAAATCATGGAACTATAATGTTGGGTATAAATATGTAGTTCATTGTTGGCCCAACATGCTACACTAATAGCACTGTACTAGAACACAATCCTGATATAAGAACCCAACCTTAAAACATTACCTTATGTTGAATTAAAAGGAAATTCACAGTGAGGATCTTTTCTGGTTTAGATTTTTAGACAATTAGGCCATAATAATTACATGCCAATTTGAATATTACATGTGTACAATACAAATCATTACCCATTTTCTAATAAAATAAAAACTTTTAAAAAGAAACAAGTCTATTTCCATGATTTAGACAACATGAATTTTCCTTGAACTCATCCTTGACACTAAACATCTTTATGACCAGTGGAAAACATTTATAGAAAACGTGGGATGAGCATAAAAAGCTCAGAAAGGGTTATAAAATAAGTAAAATATTATTCCATCAATAAATAAATATCAATAAAACCACTCTTTTCAATCATGAAATACCTTATGAAATCATATGATTTTTGAATAGCACACAAAAATCATAAATCATAAAGGTAACTTATAGAATTCATATCATACTTACATTCTAGCTCTCATTTCTACAAAGGGAGTTACGTTGGAATACCCTTGATAGTATATTCCCTAAATATCTTAGGAGAAACATTCTCGTTTACCTCTGTCACATTACCCAATGGATTAGAGAGCTATCTCAGGCTCACCCGCCCTAGGTTTATCACAAAACCACCTGTATACGTAAAAAATTCCCAAGATCCATAACAAATTCATAACCCATAAAATTGGCATTAAGGAAAAATGACATTTCCACATTGCGATCACAATATATCATTTCATGATATTTATATAACCACTTTATATAAAACATTCAAAAAGAAGAGTTAGGAATAAATGTTTCTCATACCACATTGAAACTTCTGAAATTATTTTAGACATTAAAACAATCATGTCCATATAAGTAAATCCTAAAAATTATTTCTAAAAAATGGACATGAAATATAATGATTTGGAAAATTAAATCTTCAAAACATTTAAAACCATGTTTTAGTTAAAGATTTTTTAACAAAATGATACATGATTGAATAATAAAAAATATGGAATAAAATTTAATCAAAAAATTATAATATCACGGGAATAAATATATTCATGATATAATATTCCAAAGTATAGTATATACACCATATAAGAGTGAATTGGTGCATAACAACAATGAAGTCTCAATGGAAAGTAAATTGATACGGAATCCATTATAAAGACGGTATCCTTAGATTATGGATAAATCAATTAAATAATTATGTGTGAAAAATATAAACACACTAAATATATTTAGATATTATGTGTAAATAAATCAGAGTACATTCACACATGTTCTTGTAGAAACAAAACCAATGACTTGGATATTTAACTCAAGGAATGGAAATTGAGTTATGATTACCCTAATCAAGTTCATATCAATGACTTGAGAATTTATCAATATAGTGATTACGTGTATCAAAAGTATATCCACAGAAAATAGAGTGGAAATTACTAAATAAATATATAAATAGTGATACAATACATAATGTTTCCGTAAAATAATCAATGAAGTTTGTGCAAAACCCATTGAGTGGAAATTGAGATTAGAAATTCCCTTACCGATTAGGTAACATATGAAAAAAAACTATCCATGAAAGAAGGATCATACAATAAAGATTTAAATACCAATAGATTAAATTATATTACTGAAATAATACAATCATGGAAAGTAAATACACCACAAAAAAGCATATAGTGTAAAATATTGAATGAATCTCACAGGAATAAAAAGTGATATGAAAACCTCTTACCACATTGTAAGCAATTAGTCATATGAAAAAAAGTTAATAACCTAAGAATTCATCACAAAATACAGTGAATATAGAGATAATCATGATAATATATATCAAATAGAAGTACAGAATAGACCACATGGAATAAATAAGTAGGGAAAATGGAAATCTCACAGAATTAAAAGTGAGATAAGAAATCCCTTACCACATATCTGACTTGACCCGTTCATTCTTTAATATCCTAAATAATAAACTAAAGTTAATTTATTCTTATTTAAGAACATTTTTAAAGTTTATTATTCATTTTTATCACTTATTAACATGTCATATAAATTATGCAATCATTTAATATAATAATGGTTGTTTTGTTGATATTTGGTAGTTGAGTCAAAAATTAACTTCTTACAATTACATGTTGTTCTTGTGGTGAAAATAAAATTATCTTCAGAATGATATTCATGATTTATATATAATATATATAATATATATACATTATATGTATGTATTTATCATATTTCATGTCATTTGGTTATAAAAATGAAATGCACCATTCACGGAGACGGTAAGTCGTACGTATGCATTAATGCTACTTTCATTTCTATTTTAATATTTAATGGAATGAAAAATTAATGATAAAAAGGTATATTATAATTCCAGTATAATATCTTATGATATATATGTTACATGATTTCCTTAATTCCATCCTTTATACATTCCATGTTTGGCATGAATGAGTCATATCACATTGAGGGAGTGGTAGTCTGCACTTTCGAAAATGAAATTATCGTATTTACCCATTATGGAAACTATAAAGGTATAATATAAATAAAAAATAAATTCGTAAAGAGAAAAAATAAATATAATATATATCACATATAAATACTGCTCTATCACAAGGGCCACTATGAGAGACGGTTGGAGATATTTGAACAATCATCATTTTGTGAGGAAATAGTTCACCGTCCATATAAACAATATGTTCTTTACCAATTATATGAAGGTTTATGTAAGTTTAGTTCGCATAATTCTCATAAAAAAACATAGTATATTTAAGATACTGGTGTTGTTATAAAATAAAGGAATAAAATGGGTTTCTAGGGTTGGAGAAGTAAAATAAAACAAAAGAACTTAAGAGAAGACGTTACCTTTAAATCAGGTATCTCCCTTTAGTTTGAACCAAAAGGTTTACTTGAGTAGCCTTATACATAGGGGAGTGCTTCTAATGGGAGGAGAGGGATGTAGGGAGCTTAATTGGGATGATTTTGGATGATCCAAGGGGCATGAGAAGTGCAAGGAATGGGTTATAAGTGAAGGCTTTTTATAAGGGGGAGGAAGAGGATATTTAAGAATGTTTAAAAATATTATTTTATCATATAATATTTTTCAGTTTATGATGGTCAAAAACATGTTAAAGTCAAAGATAAGACGAATCTTGTTAAAATAAAATTATCCAATAAGAATTGGATAGGTTTTGGATATTGTTTTAATCATTATAATCTTATTTATTTAGATCATTCATTAATGAGGTAAATAATGAATCATTATTGTTTCATAAATAAATTTATTTATTTGAAGTCTAAAAATTATAAAAAATTATCCTGATGTGGGAAACAATTTTATTTTTCTAATTAATATTTATAGTTATAGAGATAACTTATATAACCCCATGTAAGAATTTATTTACAAAAATATATATGTTTGAGTCATTTTTGTCTTTACTTTAAATTAATTAATATAAAGTGGATTATCACTCTTATGTGGCTCCATGGGCTTACAATATCAACGCAAAGGATGGCCATGCTTGGACATGTATAAACAAGTAGTATTAGGACATATTTTAGGGTAATTTAGTATTATTATAATATTATAATGTTTCCCTTATTAACCCAATATACCTTTTAACCATGGTAAATAAAATATTTACTGAAGTAAATATTCATAATGTATAAAAAAAGTTACCTATTTACACAATTTGGACCTCCTAGTTCCAAATATAGAATCCATTTTTCAAAATTCAAAACACAGAAGTGGCATAAATTAATTTAAAATTAATTCCCGTTGTCAAAACAAAAATCCTATTTAATGAAATAAAAACTATCAAAAGATTGACACTTGTTTATTTCCAATTTCAAAGTGAAATTACCTAAAATTACAAAAAAAATATTAAATGGTAAAACTATAATATAATTACACTTTAAAATAATTTAAAAATATAATCTAACCATATAAATAAATTATATTAAAATATAGTTATGAATTAAAATAATGTATTTCTTACGATACAATTAAAAAAAGAACTTTTTCAGAAAAATAACAAAAATTTACCCAATGTAAATTTTGATGTTCTGATTCTAAAGAAGAATTATATTTTGTAAAATATAACATATAAAAGTAAAAAAACTATATTTCCAAGGGTTTCTCCATTAAAAGGTAGTAAATCGGCCTTTTAATGAATATTTGAGTATTTATGCTTTAAATCGAATTATTTCTTATTTTAAGCCTCAAATATTTATTGGATAAATGTAAAAACGTTCATAAACATGTATATTCATATTTTAGTTAGTTATATCCATTCTCGCAAATACAATGGATAAATGTTAACTACCATTTAAAATAATATACTATTATTATTTTTCAGTATGACTCAGCATTGTGTGCAACATGAGATTTGAACGAAACCCATTGTTGTGTATCGGGTACGCCGTCGAACATAGCATCCCCTTTAAAGTAAAATTAATATTAAATTCAAAAATATTAATAAATATGAAAATTTCAAATTCTTTATTTTCCTAGGATGTTACATCCTTTCCCACTTTTGGAAATTGCATCCTCACAATTTTAAAATTTTTCAAGGAAACATCATTAAATTTTCCATATTAGAAAAAGTGTCAATAAAAATATCACATTAAAATAATGGAAGGGAATTAAAAAAGGTCACTCAAAATAACAAATACTAGGATTCCATGAAGACATGGATATGGAAGAGAAACTAACTCTCATTGATTAATAGAGATTGATATAGAATGTGATCACAGAAAGTGAACCACCACAATTCCATAAATTTGTGGTTGGGTAAAATTCTTATGATAAAAGACAGCCTATAAAAGTTTTTCTTCAAGATAATTTTCATAGAGTTGATGAATTTTATTAATAACCAGACTAAGATCATAAGTAAATTTACTTACTTGTCATGTATATTTTCATCCTTTAGTAAAATTCTACCACAAACTCATATTTTCTCCAAATGGAAAGTATTCAAGATTACTTAGTCACACCTGAAGTTCTAGAATAATCTATTATAGTGTCACATAATCTAAAAAATAGTAACTAAATATTTCCCCTATCTGTAGACATCATCCAAAACCAAAATTGGTTAGTACAAGATCAAATAATCCCCAAAAGGACAATCCTTTATAAAGAAATACTACTCGTAATCTCCAAGATTCAACAAAAACAACCCAAAGTTAAAGATAGACCATTCGATATACAACTATCCTTAAAGTTCATAAAAATAATCCAAACAAAGAATGAAACAAAAAATTCAGAACGATTTGATCACATAGTCTTCCACAAAAATCATAACATTTATCTCCAAATTACATCGACTCCTCTTAAAGTATCATACTGAAAGGAAATTAACATAATCACATATTCTCTATGAATGTTTAATCATTTCCATAAATAATCAAAATTTATATATGTCCACAATAAAAACATAGATTCTTCCAAAATAAAATTTCAACCATTACTCCACAAATAAGATCCCATAGTATTCTATTTCCCTTAAGCATATAATGTTTCCAAAAGAGAAAAAAACTTCAAAAATAATATTTGTCAATTAATCACCAAATAAATTTATCATATTGAGGATATCCATTTGATAAAAAATAATTTCGCAAAAATCAACTAATTCTTGATACATAAAATCATTTAACAAAAAATATTAATTCATACTGACCAGGGACATCACGTAGGACAGTGGTAGGAATGGCTCCCTTGTCGCCCTTTGGTTGTGGGATTGATTCTTACGGCCTTTCTGGACAGGATGGGTTTTCACCAATCTTACAGGTTGTCCTTTTTATAAAACAAAACAAAATAACCCTAACATGTTTTAACCACAAATGTTTTCCTATAACTTTCATTTTCATACCAATACATTAAGACCTCAACATCTTATATATTGTAATTTTTTTCACCTATTTATGATAAAATAAAACTATTCCCAAATAGAAATAATATCATACCTTGATCTTGGTGTCCATATGGTTTCATTTTAATCTTGTTCACATTGGTAGAAGTTCCATGTATTGAAAAAATGATTTAGATATCATTCAAAATAATTTTCTACCTTAATCCAAATAGACCTTGTACAACTTGGGTCATATAGGTGTTCAGAGAAAAAAAGTTTCCAAAAATAATCATGTATGACATATAATTCCAAAACATCTGATAAAACATTATTTTTATAAATTTTCATACTGAATTTGAGTCCAAAAATTCAATCAATGGTCATTTTAAAATACCATAAGTATTTTCTAAGATACTATATTATAAAAGCAAATATAAATAGGTTTTGGAAGGGTCTTTTTATTTAGAACCTTTTTCAAAATCATAATATGCTTCAAAATCCTTTGAAAATGTAAAATATTTAAAAATTCCTTGACAATATTTACCATTCTTAAAAATATGAGAATATTGAGAAAATAGGATTTGATTAAATACATCCCATGATCCATGATGATATCGAGGTATAGTAGAGGTGTTTGATATCTGAAACAACTACTTGCAAGTGAGTTGTACGCTAAAACAAGTTTCACAATCATCTGAACATGAAATTGAAATAATTATTTCGAACATGTCATTAGGAAGAGATAGTAATGTTGTTTGAGATCCTCCTCCTTTTATTGGTAACCTAATTTCCTTGATTTGAAAAAGATATAGAACAAGGATTTAACTAAAATAATAGACATAAGGACAAACCATGTGTTTAATGAAAACTCATAATCCCTAATGTTGTCTAAACCGAAATCCAATACCAACTATACGAAACCAGCATTAAAACATTACATAATCTTAAATTAAATGAATAATTCATATTGAGGATCTTTTCCGGTTTAGATTTTTAGTGAATTTTACCATAACTATTACATATCAACTTGAATATTACATGTATACAATATTACTCAGTACCCATTTTTTCATAAAATAAAAACTCTTAAAAAGAAACATATCTAGTTCCATGATTTAGAAAGCATGAATATTCCTTAATCCCATCATTGACCATATTCATCTTTATATCATGTGGAAAACATTTCAAAAATACATGGGATGGGCATAAAAAGCTCAGTAATCTGTACGTACACATGAACACTACATTCATTTCAATTTCATATTTAACGGAATGAAAACATAATGATACATAGGTATATTAAAATTCCCATATAATATCAAATATAATTTCATCAACTCCACCCTTTAGAAGTTCCATGTATGGCATGAATGAGTCATACCACTTTGAGGACTGGTAGTTCACACTTTCTCAAATGAAATTATCATATTTACCAATTATGGAAATTATAAAGGTATTATATAAATAAATAAAAAAATTAAAGAGACAACATAAATATAATATATATCACATATGAATAATGTTCCATCATAATGGCCACCGTGAGAGGTGGTTGGATATATTTGAACAATCATCATTTCGTGAGGGAGTAGTTCACCATCCAAAGAAACATATATTCATTACCCATTAGATGGATTTGTGTGTAAGTTTAGTTCGAATACTTCTCATAATAACAACCTTGTATAACGAGGATACTGATGTTTATATAAAATAATGGAATAAAAAGAGTTTATGGGGTTTGAGATGTAAAATAAAACAAAAGAACTTAAGATAAGACGTTACATTTAAATTTGGAATCTCCCATTAGTTTGAACCAAAAATTTTACTTTAGTTGCCTTCTTCATAGGGGAAGGCTTCCAGAAAAAGGAGAGGGATGTATGGAGCTTAATTGGTCAAGGTTTGGACGAGTTGAGGGGGTTGAGAAGTGTGAGTAATGGAGTGAAGGCTTTTTATAAGGGGGAGTATGGGAACTTTAGGAAAGTCTAAAAATATTATTTTATCATATAATCATTTTCCGTTCATAAAGGTCAAAAACTTATTAAAGTCAAAGATAAGATAAATATTCTTCCAAAGAAAATAATCCAATAATAATTGGACAGGTTTTGGATATTGTTTTAATATTTATAATCATATTTATTTAAATCATTCATTAATAAGGTAAACACTGAATCATTATTGTGTCATAAATAATTTTATTTATTTGATGTCAAAAAATTAATAAAAAAATATATCATGATATAGAGAAATATTTTTATCTTTCTAATGAATATTTATACTCTAATAGATAAATTATATAACCCTATGTAAAAATTGATTTACTAAAAGATATATGTTTACGTCATTTTGTTCGTTACTTTAAATTAATTAATATAAAGTGTCATTATCACTTTTAAGTGGGTCGATGTGGTGCCAAATTAGACACAAAGGATTCCCATGGTCATAAAAGTATAAAACAATAGTTTTAGGACACATGATAGTGTAATTTAATATTATTATAATATTATATTTTACGCTTATTTACCTTATTTACCTTTTAACCATGGTAAATAAAATATTTACTGAAGTAAATATTCATAATTTATAAAACTAAAATTTACCAATTTAAACAATTTGGCCCTCATGATTCCAAATAAAGAATCCATTTTTTCAAATTCAAAACACATAAGTGTCAGAAATTAATTTAAAAATAATTCCCGTTGTCAAAACAAAAAGCTTGTTTTTATAAATAATAACTATAAAAATATTGATACTTGTTTACATCTAATTTAAAGTGAAATTAGATCAATGACCAAAATTTGATTAAATGGTAAAAATATAATCTAATCACACTTTAAAACCATTTAAAAAGATAATCTAACCATATAAATAAATTATATTAAAAGGCAGTTATAAATTAAAATATAGTATTTTCACTGTTCATTAAAAAAATGAACTTTGTCATAAAAATATAAAAAATTTACCCAAATTTAATTTTTATGTTCCAATTATAAATAAGAATTTCATTTTGTAAAATATAGCATATAAAAGTCATAAAAACTATATTTAAAAATGGAACTCCATTAAAAGGGGGTAAGTCGACCTTTTAATGAATATTAGAGTATTTATGCTTAAAATCAAATTATTTATTATTTTAATCCTCTAACATTTATTGGATTGATATAAAAATACTTAAAAAACGTGTATATTCATATTTTAGTTAGTTGTATCCATTTACGACAACACAATGGGAAGGCGTTAACTACCATTTATAATAATGTTGTATTATTATTTTTCAATACGACTCATCATTGTGTGAAACATAAGATTTCAAAGAAACCCATTGTTGCGTATTGGGTATGCCATCGAACATAGAATCCCATTTAAAGTAAAATTAATATTTAATTAAAAAATATTAATAAATATGAAAATATTATATTCTTTAATTACCTGGAATGTTACACCTTAGATAGGTGGAAAAATCCCGGACTCCTCTACCCACGATTTACATTGTGATAAATTTAATAGTAGCACTTCTTTCCATCAAAACAAAGAGCTTTCAGTTCACCCTGTTGAAATATTCTAGCCATTTTTTGGGGCCTCTCTCATATTCTCTTATGTAAAAATTTCCTGATTCATCATCTCTAAAAATCAATTCAGATGAAGAACATTCATCTATGACCTGATCCCATAGTGAAGACTATCCGAAAAACACCTTGTCCTAGAGATATCATCAGTAGATACTGATGGATCAAAGCACTATAGGCTGGTGAAACATTCATTATAGTCTATCACTGACATGCCCATGCTATGTCAGATGCATGAAATCATGATCCTTATCATTTCTAAATGATTATGGATAGAAGTAGACAAAGAAATTATCCTTTAATTTCTTCCAAGATAACTCCTCCTACTTCCCAACCTACTATATAATTTACCTCTAACAATTGGTAGGTCCACAGAGCACATATGGATCAAACTTCACCCTCCTATAAGAGGATGTCTCAAGGTTCTTGATGATCATCTGTTCTAACTCAGTCCATTACATGAATGGCTAAGGGCCTCCCTATAAAATTAACATTGACTTATGGTGTAGTTGAAACTCCCACTTTAGCTAAGACCTCAATGGCATACATTGAACAATCTATCTTTCCATGGATCTCATGACCCTCAAAAAGATCTCACGATGTTGAAAATCCATTTGATCCTCAAGACTTATAAGAAGCTTTAGCTAAGGTGTGATAGGAGCGTGCCTATTTCCATTATCCAGATGCTCAACTCAATGGTGATAAAGAGATACATTCTCTATATGACCAACACAATCCTTAGAACACTAAATAAAAACAAGTTCAACCTCATAATGGGACAAAAATAGATAACCAATGAATCCTGGTCTCTCTAGATGAGGATAAAAAATTTCATAGAATGACAAAAGAGTTCTTTAATTTCATTTATCAGATATAACATGAATCTTTGTTCACAGTTGAAATAAGAAATATATAAAACATGCAATAAATATTTAACTACCATGAACAATGCATTAATATATATATATATATATATATCACTATGTATCTATCAAGACACATTCATAATAATCTAGCTAAATATTGAGCCATGAGTAAAAATATCATGAAATAATAATTTCACAAAACATCTGAATCACCCTAGTTAAAATAAAATCAAATCTTAATAAAAAATGCATGAAAAATTAATCCCATCCCTCAGTTCTAATATTTTTCCTTATATATGTGTTAGATACTCCAATAAAATAGCACATTTCCAAGTCCCAAATCATCCTATACTTCATTGTACCCTTCCCAAATAGAAAAGAAACATTAAATAAATCCTAAACAATTTGATACCACCTTGTTGAGTCCCATGATCTAAACTCTCTCACATGACCATAAATGGTTGGTTATAAGACCTCAAACATGCATCCCAATACAATAATGGATATTGACTAGCTAGTGGGGTGTGATTAATATCTATGGGAGACTATATCCCTTGGTATAAAGTTAAAAAATAGTATAATAATCAAATAATAATAAATATAAAAGTAAAGAAGAAAAATGGGAACCATTTATCATAAAACAATAATTTAAAGAAGAAAATAATAAACTAAAAATGACGAATCAAGTAATGACATGATTATATGTATTTAATCTAAAAGTTTAATCAATAAAAATAATGGAATCACCTAACACAAATATTTCAAAAACACACCACTCCTAAAACCCATGTCAATCCCGTCTCAAATATTTTTTCTATCCAACAAGAAAAAATCAGAAACAAGGTGTTTTACCTTTGTACAAAACTATATCCATGTAATTTGATTGGGTGACAAATGGTGGCATAGATAGGGTTTGAGTAAAATTCAATAGGTTAAAAACACTATGTCTAAACAAAAAAATCCTTATAATATGTATATTAAATAATGTGATTAATAGTTTTATTAATTAAACAATTAATACAATAAATAAATCAACCTTGATTAGCACCATTATATAATGTCTCAGAGCATGTATCACAACCATTACTCCCATAAATTTGATCATAGAACAATTAAACAATACATCATATTCCTATATATAATAATTTCATCCACCAACAATCGCTTTCTATATAAGAAATTAAGAATTTTTCCCTTTAAATTTTCATATATATAAAAATTTCATCATATAACACTAGATATATCCCATTATATAAGCATATGAGCATGTGTCACTGGGCATAGCCCTCTAAAAAGTAATTTTTGAATATTTCACTGGAATATCTCACTGTATTAGAATTTATGAATGTAACATAGGTAATTACCCATAATATAATAATTTTAGACTCTATGAAGATCCCTATATATTTGCATTTCTTCATCGACTCAAAAAGTCATAACAATAAGGAATCCCAATATCACATCATAATCCTTAGTAGTTAATTATGGAAATTTCCATTTGTCTTTTGATTACACATTAATTTATATATCAACTAATCAAAAACCATATCAATAACCCATATTATCTTATGGAATTCATTATATATCAATAAAAACAAAACAATCACATGTCATGATAAATAAACATTAAACCAATAGCCTTGTTATTTTTATCGAAAGTTCACTCACCCAATAGCTATCCATAAGAAAAGTCACCAAAAAACTGCATCCAGATGACCCAACCCATATTCCAATTAAAGATTTATTATTTCCATTCAATAATTAAATTTTAGTTCATGTTATGTTGGTGTAATCACAGTATTGAATATACTTGATAATCAAAAAGACCATAGGGAAATGTTTTACCCCCCAATATTTTTACGGTGATTATTGAAACACATAGAAAGGAAAATTACCACATTAAAGATGGTATATAAGTTTGTAAAAATAAACTGAGACAGGAACCAAAAAAAATTTCAATAGGTGATGAAATCACTCAAGAATCGCAAAGCTTCCCCAAGGTATCAGGAGGAGGGGCTACAAAAACAGTGGAATGAGAAACATGCATATGAAAATACTATATACTATCACTACTGGGAAACTAGGTTTTTCCAACACTTTTATACAAAAGGTTCTACAGAACCATTGGTATAGGGGTCATTTACAAACAATTTATTGAAACTGTTGGAAAAGGTTGAGTTAGTGAAGTATTTCCCAATGGTTTGATGAAACCATTAGGAAATACACAAATTATTCTCCTTTTACCAATGATTTGTACAAATCATTGGTAAATTCCTTGACTTAGAAAGGCTTTCCCAATGGTTTGCCTATAACATTGGGAATGTTTTCCCAAAATTTCCAGCACCCCTGATCTCCCATCCACACTATTGAACTGTTGAAGTCGAGACCTAATACCTCTCTTTCTCAGAAAATTTACACCAGATCCATCTTCAATCACAGTGTTGTTTTGTTATACACTTAAAATCTGTCAGTAGTACCTTATGTTTAATGTTTTGAATCAATTTGGTTTTGTTTTTAGTTTTTATTTGTCTGAGGTTCGTGCAGTATGATTCCCAACAATTTCAATTTGATTTGTTTTTTGTTTTGGTCCGTGCAGTATTACCTCATGTTTTTTTTGTTTCAAATTCAAATTCAATTTCAATTTGATTTGTTTTTGTTCTACTGTCATGTGTGAATAAATTTATTTGAAGTGTGGGGGGGCAGGTTGTAGGGGGAGGGGTGTGAGAGGGGGTGTACTAGTGGGGGTGTTTATGTGGGAGGGGAGTAAAATGTGGGAAGGGGGATGTACAGGTGGGGGTGTGTAGTGAGGGGGGAGTATATTGGGGGTGAGGTGGAGGTTGTACAGGTGGTGGGCGGTGGGTGGGTTTTCCAGCTGGGGGTGGGGGAAGGGGGACTATTTAAGTTAGCGTGCAGGTGGAGGGGCAGTGTTATGCATGTGGGTGGGGGGAGGGGAGTGTGCAGGTTGGGGGGTGGGCTGAGTAGGGGTAAAGAGTTTGTTTTATGTTTTATGTTTTGTTGGGTAAAGGGTGTTTTTTATGATTGTTTTATGTTTCTTATTTAGTGGGGTTTTATGTATTATGTTTATTGGGGATTATTTTTTTTTTATGAAATGGATAATACATGATATTTTGTATTTTTTAATGAATGAAATGATTTTAAATGAAAATACCCTAAGGGGGATGCAGGAGGGGTAGGGGGCTGTCCAGGTGTGGGGGTTGTCTAGGTGGGGGGTGGGTTGTCCAGGGGGTAGGGGGATGCATGGGGGGGTAGGGGGTATAAGGGTGTGGGGGAGGGGCGTATGGGCTGCCCCAATGAGGGGTGTAGTCTATCCAGGGTGGGGGTGGGTTGTCCAGGGAGGGGGAGGGTTTTCCAGGGGTGGTGGGGGTGGGCTATCCAGGTGGGGGAGGGGTGTGGGTTGTCAAGGGGGGTGGGTTGTCCAAGAGGGTGGGGGTGGGATGTCTAGGTGGGGGAGGGGGTGTTGGGTGTCTACGAAGGTGGGGTAGGGGAGTGGGATGTTAAGGTGGGTGTGGGCTATCATGGGGGGGTGTGGGCTGTCATGGGGGGTGGGCTGTCCAAGTGGGGTGGGGGTGGACTGTCCTTGTGGGGGAGGGGTGTTGGTTGTCCATAGGGGGTGCGAGGTGGGTTGTACAGGTGGGGGTGTGGGCTATACAAGGGGGTGGGTTGGGCTATCCTGGACACCTTGTATCCCTTTGACATCCCCCACCTATAGAATGCCCCCCCCCCCCGCACCCCTCTAACCCCCTTGGACAACCCCAGCACCACCTTGGACAACACGCCCACCCCCCTAGTCACCTCGTACGCCCTGGACAACCCCCCACCTCCGTGAATAGACCACCCACCCCACTGGACACCCCGTACACCCTAGAAATCCCACCATCTCTATGGATAGACCATCCCCATAGCCCCTGGATAGCCCCACCTACCCCCTGGCCACCCTCCCCCCCGTGGACAACCCCCACCCCTTTGGACAGCCCGTGCACCCCCAGGACACCCCGTACCCCATGGACAGCCCTTCCACCACCCTAGATAGCTCGCCCACCCACTGGACACCTCATACCCCAGGACAACCCCCCCACCCCAGGAATTCCCCCCACCTCTGGAGACCCCTGACCCCCCTAGACAGCCCTACCACCTCTGTGGACATCCCCCCCACCCCCCCTGGACAGCCTGTACCCCCTGGACAACCCCCACCCTCATGAACTATTCTCATTTACATAAATATATTTTCAATGAATCTCCAATATCATTGAATTGATTTTTACAAAATGACTTATAACAATTATTTTTTTTACAGAATGGATAGAAGTTGGACGTATGAAACTGATTGGATCTCAAGCGATTTTCAAAACAATTTGGAGAGTTTTTTAGATTTTTCATTTCACAATGCTTCATATAGTGGTCGCATACACCTCCCATGATCCAATTGTGTTGGAAGAACTTGGTTGAGCCATGAAGAAGTCATCTACCACATACCCAAATTGGGTTTCCAAGAAAACTACATTTTGTGGTATCACAATCGAGAGAAAATGAAATCTAATATTGCTGATGATCCAAACAAGAGGACTAGAGTGGAGAATTTATTATATGTCCAGTTTCCTTTTATTCATCATCATGAAAAATAAAGGATTCTGATCGAAGAAGACTTTGATATGATCCCACATGATGCGTCTGATGAAAATCATAATGTTGTAAGGGTGAAAAAATTAAATGAAGCTTCCACGACTCCAGTATATGACAGTCCAATAAAATGAAAAATCTGTAATTTTTAATCTGATTGTTTCATGGGAAAACTATGTATGAGATTTCTTATATAGCAATCAATTTCATTCTTACCTTCTTGAATGATTTACTTCTAGATGATGCAGATATTCCCTCAATCTACTATATGGTATGGAAGTTAGTTAATGGACTTTGATTTTCAAGAAACAAAATTAATGCTTGCTCGAAAGATTACAGTTTATTCTGAGAGGAAACCGCTGAACAAAATGATTGTATAAATGGTGACACATCCCGCTAGAAGTCAAAATCTGATGGGACACCAACCCGTGTTCCACATAAAGTAATGTGGCACTTTCCATTGTTCCCCAGAATCCAAAATCTTTTCATGTCTGATGACATGTCAATAAAAAATAGATGGAATGATACTGAGAGAAAGAAGACTAATGATGAGTTGGTTCACAATGAAGATGGATTTTCATGGAAGAGATTTGATGCTCGATATCCTGATTTTTCAGTTGACGTGCATAATTTGAGGCTGGGTCTTTTATGTGACGATTTTAATCCCTTTGGGAAGATAAAAAATTTGCACAGTACATGGTCCATTTTTATACTCATTTATATCTTCCCCCATGGTTGTGTATGATTTTTTTTTCAATTTCATGAGTATAATCATATCTAGCTCTTCTAATCCTGGCATTTATATTGACATAATCAATCAAACTTTATTAAAAGAGTTGAAACTTCTTTGGTATGTCGGTGTTCACACATACGATTCATGTTCAAAAGAAATATTTCAGATGCGTGATGCGCTTATGTGGAAGATCAATTATTTTTCGTCTTATGCAATGATGTATGGATGGAGAAGGAAGGGAAAACTTTCATGTTTTGTTTGTATAAAGATTTAATGATCTAGAAGACTGAAACATCACTATAGTTTCATTTTTACGGGACATCGATGATTCTAGCCAATGGACCATCCATATAGAAATAATAATTGAAGATTTGATAATACCATAGAGACGGATGATCCACCTCAGCATATGTCTAGAACTGATGTTCTTAATGAATTGAAATATTTCTATTTTTCATTCGGGAAGGGTCAAATTATATCTGGAAAGAGAAATAATGATTCAATAGAAACCTGTTACAATTGGAGGAAGAGGGGTATCTTTTTTTATTTTCCTTATTGGTCAACCAATTTTTAACTTCATTGCTTATACATAATGCTCATTGAAAAGAATATATGTGAAATGTTGAATTCGATACTTCAAAATGATAAGGGAAAGACAGAAGATGATTTACAGTTTCGGCGTGACTTGGTGGATTGGGGCATCGGACCAGAATTACATCCTATGCATATCAGTGAAAGTAAATGGCATGTTCCATGTGCTTCATATGTGATGACACCTATGAAAAAAAACAATTTCTAGAATTATTAGAGACTATTATAGTTCTAGAAGGATATATATGCAACATATCTAAATGAGTCAATAGAAGAGAGTTGAAGCTAAAATCATTGAAGACTCATGATTATCATGTTCTTCTGCGTGATTTGATTAAAATAGGATTCCATCATATTTTTTCCAATAATGTAAGGGTGATTCTTATTTGGTTGTGCCATTTGTTTGGATATCTTTGTGCTAAGATGTTTTCCAAGTCGTTCTTTCCAAAAATGATGACAGATTCCCCATAAATTTTGTGTGAGTTGGAGAGAATATTTTCTTCATAATTTTTCACATGCATTCTGCATCTGATGGTCCATATTCCCACTGAAATACTTCTTATAGGACCTATTTCTTTTCATTGGATGTATTCAATTGAATGAAATATGTACACATTAAAGTCTTATGTCCGAAACAGGAATCATCTCAAAGGTTCTATTGTGAATGGTTACTTGGTTCAAGAATGTAAGGATTTCTGCTCAATGTATTTTTCTAATCTTACTACAAGAATGAGCAGAACAATGAGATATAAAGAAGAAAAGTATGAGAAAATTGAACCCATTTTTCAATCACTTCCTCAAACTGGAGGAATTCCTGGATCATATACATTGAAGAAATTAAGCCTTGAAGAGCGAGAGATGGCTCATCGCACAGTTTTGTTTAACTGTGATTTGTTCGATGACTACATCAGGTAAAGAAATTGAATATGTATGTATTACATATATATCTTCTAAAATATTCATATTTTCAATCTACAGGGAACATAAAACAATGATAAATAGAGAGCATCATTCTTTATCTCTAAGAGTAAGGGAGACTTTGCATAGAAAAGATTTTTCTGCTTGGTTAAAATTGAAGGTAAAAATATTACTATTTAAAATAATTAAATAAATATTTAATTAAGTTTAATATTTATTTATTTTTCAAGTATTGATTTTACCTCCTAAATCTATCTCTGAAAAAATAAGAGCATTATATTTTAGTCCTAATATCATGGTTTGTGATGGCAAGTCAATTGTTATCAATCAGTACAAATTTATTATCACTGAACGAGAAAAGTACATGAGAACACAAGATGATGGGGTTATGGTTACAACCACAACAGATTCTTATGCCAGTGCATTATATAGTAGACCATGATTTGAAAATGTGGTTTATTTTTGAGTCATTGAAAAAATAGCAATATTGGATTATTACTCACATGGAAGAGTCACGATGATAAAATTTCATTGGATTGATTCGATGATGAGACAAGGCACATTTGTTGATGATTGTGGATTTTGAGTAATTAATATGAATCTCACTCTTGCTAATGAGGAACCATATGTATTGGCATAAATGGATAAAAAGGTTTTTATGTTAATCACCAACCGTAACCTGAATTTGGTGTCATAGTTGAAGTAATTCGAAGACAAATATTTGATGATGGAATTTACACCATCCCTACTGCCATTGGAACCAATCAATTTATTTCTTTTGATGAATCCAATAGGTCAGTTTCCAGAGTTGACTATGAACCTAAAGTGGTGATAGGAAATATATAAAATCATCCATTCATGTTCTCAATTCTTTTGGTTTACCTCGAGTTGGGTTGTTAAGGTTTGGGCCTATTCAAATTGATTTAATATTGAAACCTACATCATCTACCTGAGATAACGAAATAATATTTTTCCTTAATTTTGAAAATTGATATTCCTTCTCATTTATTTTTTAGGGTTACACATTATTTATCCTTTTATATTAACATCCATATTGGTTTTAAAATGCAATAAATGAAACCAATTGAAGAGAGGTGACGAAAACATATTATGGAAAACAATCATCGCATGACCGAGCTAGGAATTCCCCAACTAGTGCCTGCAGGGGTGAAGTATTTTATTTCAAATATATTTATTTAAATTATATATAATATCATGTGATTAATTTTTTAAACATTTTTTAGGATCCATCTACTAGGTGATAGTTATTTGATGAGCAGCCGAGTAGTGGTCCCAACACTCGAGGTTTTCGTACAAGGGGGAGGGGGTGGTACGGGAGCTAGACGATGTGGTCGGCATACCGGATTAGACTCTTCCCCTACCACTAACATACCATTCATCCCACATTCTAATCCTAGTGTGCCGTTAGGGACACACGAGGTATTTAGACCTCCCATTTTTTTACTACCCTTTACATATGACCCTCCTCACCCATCTGTACCATATATGATGATGATTCCCACTCCCCATCCAGCATTTGGACATCCATCCCTATCATCTTCTTTTACTTCTGCTTTGATCTCTCTGGGATTTTATATTCCATCTTCTTCGACTCCTTCTCCGCCAGAGTCTGTCCCTGCAGGGCATACATTAGGAGTCACTACATATGTACAGGGCGTTTCTTCAGTTTCTGAGGATCCAGCGACACCCATTGATCAGACTACCGCGGGTATACTTACACAACCCTAACAAATTGTTACACCATTTTTTATTTTCCATATAACATGTATTGATAAATATTTGTTTTTCATTCATAACATATACATATACTGATAGGAGGCGGGGGTGGTGGCATACACGCATTCGTGTGGTGTGGAACCGCCACACACAGTTGATGGTGGACTACAATGAAGAAAGTCAGACGATTGAAAAATCAAGGTAGAAACCTAAGAGTTTATTGGAGACTCTTTCCAAATAATCCGACGTCATTCCTGTCAACCTGCTCTCATGGAGACAGCTGCCAAATGAATTATAGGATAAATCATGGGCGAAGATATGGGTAAAAAATCAGTTTTATTTAATGAAATATATTAATTTTTTTTATTTATATGAATTAATATTTTGGTTTCAACTATGGTTTACTTTCCCCAATGGTGAGGGTGCATGGATAGCATGTTTAAAGGAATTAGGCGAGATTTGGAGAGCTTATAAGAATGAGTTTTATATTGGTTGGCATGATAGAGTGGGCACAGAGTTGGAGGTGGTCCCTGTCATGGATGATTTTCCATTATAACAGTATCAACAGATGATTACTCCTTGGGTGACTAGAAAATTTACGATATTAATAAAATTAGATGTATTTAAAAGAAATTTTTTTGTTTTTTGGAAATAATAATTATTTAATTTTATTTTGTATGCATCTAGAAGAAAGAAAAATAAACATTGATGCTAAGAAATAAATCCACACATTGAGACGTACTATGATTCCAGATCATGAAAGACAACTGGTATGATAGTTTACAATCGTTCATTAAAATTTCACTTTCTATTTCTTCCTCCGTAATTTATTCAATTGCTAAAGTTATTATATAATTTTAGTTATGCTATTTTTTTTGGTATCCTATTTTTAATTATGGGTTCCTAATTCAATATCATTGTAGAGTCATAAATTAAATATAGAAGGACGTGTGCCTCGAGAAAAAATGTTATGCTTGAGTAAAAAGAAGAAAGATGGAAATGTGGTTAATGAACCGACTCATCTGCAGATTATAAGTTTTACTTTGTAGATTAAAAATTTCAATCTCTCTTTTGTAACTTAATAATATATTAATATTTTTAACAGGCTACTTTAGAGGCCCTTGATGCCCAAGAATGTGATAATTTTGGGCCAAATGATCACTTACATCAGGTGTTGGGAGACCCTGGTAGAGTACGCTACTGGCCTAGGAAGAGTATAGTTCCAATAAGGTATTGGACCTCTACAAGTACGAGTTATAGTGCCACCGAGTTGCGGAAGGTTAAGGCACATGCAGAAGAGGCTGAAAAAAGTGCCACATAGACGGAAACACAATCTATTATGGAAAACATTGTATTTATGAAACAATTTGAAGCTTTACATCCAAAAATTCTACTATAGACTAGCACTACTTGTGAGGAATATATTTCATCTATGTGTTCTATATATGGTGCACCTGGTGGTAGTTCTAGTGACGGTCAAGATGATGGAGAGGAGGAGGCCGAGGTGGAGGAGGAGTGTGAGGATGAGGCTAAGGTGGAGGAGAAGTGTGATTATGAGGCCGGGGGCTGGTTATGAGGGGTGAGGAGGAGAGCAGGAATGATGATGGGGACAACGACGAGGACATGGATGAAGGTGAAGATGATGGTGATGATAGTGATGGTAATAAGGGACAGATTGATCCGTTTCATTTTTGACTGATATTACTAACATTTTATGTTTATTGATTTGTTGTTCCTGGATATATGTGTGATTAGGGGAGGTGACATTTTCTTTATTTTTTATCTATAAATAATAATACTTGATTTGATGATTTTCTGTGAAATCCCCATATTTTAATGAAATTTTAATTTTTTATAAGTTGATTTAATGAAATTATTTGTTTAAACTTGAATCAATTTGATTAGAAAATATGTAAATACAATCCCATGAACCTGGACAGCCCACCACACATCCCCATTGAATCCCCCCCCCCCGGACAGCCCCCACCCTCCTCCTTGGACCCTGAACAGCCCCCCCCCCGGACATCCCCCCACCATCCTCCTTGACCCTGAATAGCCTCCCAGACAACCCCCGGATAGCCCCCCCACCCTCCTCCCTGAACCCTGGATAGCCCCCGGACAGCCTCCCCCACCCTCCTCCCTGGACCCTGGACAGCCCCCGGACAGCCTCCCCACCCTCCTTCCTGGACCCCAGACAGCCCCTCAGATAGCCCCCAGGACAGCCCCCCCCCCCACCTCCTTTATGGACCCCGGACAGCAACACAGACATCCCCCCCAGACAACCACCTGGATAGCATCCCCACCCTCCTTCATGGACCTAGAACAGCCCCCGATACAAACCCCCCAGATAGCCCCTGGACAGCCTCCCCACCCTTCTTCTGGGACCCCAGACAGCCCCCCCCCCAGACAGCACCCCAGACAGCCCCCAACCCTCTTTCCTGGACCCCAGAACAAC
>CAUJRU010002534.1:0-73564 GCA_963277665.1 Viscum album
CTATGTTTTCATATATGGATACTATGATTACTATGACTTCAACTCTCTAGGTAAAATACCTCAAGAGATAAAACTTCCAAAGTATATTCTTTTTTTTCTAGGGTGACTTGGGTTCCTTAGAAAGCACAAATACCACAATATTATCATAATAAACTATAACATTGTCTAAAATACTAGACAAAACACCAATATCTAATAAAATGTTGTATATCCAAACTGCTTCTTTTGTTGCATCAAAATATTCTGTATACTCAAATTTTTCTATAGAATCAGCGACCACAAGTTTTTTCAAGCTTCTCCAGATCACTACACCACCATTCAAAAAAAAATATAACCTGACTATGATTTCAGATCATCATGATCTTTTTGTAAACTAGCATCATTGTATCGTCTCACTACTAGTTCCTCTTCTCCTCCATACACCAATAACATATCCTTTTTATACCTCAAGTACTTCAGGATAGTTTTGACAACCACCCAATGCAACTCACCTAGATTAGCATGATATATTCCCACCATGATTAAATAAATGGAAACATGAATCCTAGTACATTAAATGACATACATGATTGATCCCACCACCAAGGAATAAGGGATTCCACTCATTATTTCAATCTCTTATTGTGTTTGTGGGAACATTTTCTTTGAGAGATTGATACCATGTGATATTGGGAATATTACTCTCTTGGATTGTTCTATACTTTAACTTTTAAGAACCTAGTCAATATATGTACTTTGAATTATCCCAAGAAGAATTTTAGATCTACCGCGATAGATCTTTATCCCTAGAATGTAGGATGATGCACCTATGTTTTTCATTGAGAATGATTCATTTAAATAAGTCTTAATTGATAGTAATAGTTTCACTTTGTTTCCTATAATTAATATTTCATCAACAAATAATACTAGTAAAGTAATGTAATTTCATTAACATTCTTATAAAAACAAGTCCCACTTTTGTTTTTGAAAAAACCAAATTCTAATATGGTCTCATAAAAATGATCATTCTATGATATTGATGCCTGATTTAACCCATAAATGGATCTCTACAACTTTTATACTTTTTTGTAATTTTTTGACTTAAGAAAACCTTCAGGTTGATTCATATATATGCCTTCAAATAATTTACCATTTATAAAAGTAGTTTTTACATCCATTTTCCAATTATTATAATCATGGAAGGATTCTATTTCAAGTAATATTCTGATGGATTTCATCATTTCTACTGGTGATAAGTTTTCATCATAATCTATTCCTTGAAGTTTTTAAAGAACCTTGAAATACCATGAGAGGGGAGGGGTGAATTAGGGTGTGAATTTTTTCTTCAAAAGTCATTAATCTTGTTCCCACATTGTTAGGAAACTATTAAACTTGTATAATGAGAATGAAAAGTAAACAAACAATCACACACAAGAGTCAACACAACAATTTTACTTGTTTTACCACTAAGGGATAGTCCAAGGAACATATGTTGATAGTGTTCTGGTCATACCTAAATCCACTAAACATCACTAGTTATAGAGTACAAGAGTTTAGACATAATCACTCTATTCTAGGAACACTTCCTTTACAAATGTTTCTAGGATAGCTCACTACATCCATCAGAACACTTCCATCGACTCCCCCTAGTTCACTACCTCGGGAGGAATGTAATCACAATTTTTGGACTTTTAGGTCCCTCCATTTTCATGAAATCACATATCCTCAACTATAGATAAATGATCTATTGAAGTCTAGTTTTCACCCATATATGTAATCCACTTTTCCACACACTGTTAGTTCATGAAATATTCTTTTAAGAACTGGCCTACTTACTCCATGAAATATGCTACACCACGTGGCATGCGTGCTTTGCAGATTACATATTCCATGTACCACCCCTACTCCATAGACTGTACCCACTTTAATGTACCATCCCTGCTCCATAGACTGTCTCTGCTTCCACATATCGCTTCCATGTACCGCTTGATGCCCCACAGAACACCCGATCTATACAGATCCTTCTGCCTTTGTGAGCTACGAAGCTTTGAAGAACCTCTTCACGAACCATTCCCATAGAATCATTCACCTTTTATAGAATGTACCTCACAAACCTCTTCTCCTTTGTAGACTCCCCATTAACTCTTTTAGACTTAGATGGATTTATTATCAGAGAGAAGATGTTTTTTAATAAAAAAAATCACTGAGTAATGATGGTATTAGAGGTACTTATATATAAAAATTGATCTAAAAATCTATCTAATTATATTTCATCAAATCTTCAATATGGTAAAGGCTTCACCATGTACTAATTCTCTCATGAACCATTTTTACCTATGCATTTCTCGTACCACCTCTCTTCCTTCACAGCTCCTTGAATCACCACCTCATTTTCAAAAATAAAGATTCATACCATGTACCACAAGACAACTATGAACCATTTTCCTCCCATGAACTATTTTCCATTGGCAGTCCATGTATTGCACTTATAGGTCTGTATATCACTACTATGTGGAAGTTGTGCCTTTGTTGTTTTTCCATTCCATTTTGCGTACCTCCTATGCGGTCCATGAAGAATCCTTCACGGTCTACGAACTATGTACTCCTACACAAAAAATATTATTTTTCTAAAAAAACTCTCTATTTTTAGGCCCACAAAATTGATAACACTAGAAAACATATCCACTATAAACACCTGCTTTGGTCTGTACTGAAAGATCACTTTTCATGAAAACACCTTGACCAAACCAATTTGGACTGACAAAAAAAACCATACTTCATTTCCAGAAAATAACATCCTTGGTTCAAATAGTTTTCTATAACCCTTCACTTATAGTCTTTCTTTATAGGTATTGACCTTAGCATCTATGTACAACTTTTTTATTGAATACCCATTTTCAGCCAATGGGTTTTACATCAGCTGAAGGGTCTATTGGAATCCAAACTTGATTTTGGTACATGGACCCCATCTTATAATTCATGGAATCTTTCCATTTAGAAACATACTTACTTTCTACTACTTCCTTGTAGGTTATAGGTTCATCATCCTCAAGGAATAATGTTTGAACTAACTCGGTGACAAAAAAAGATAATGCTATGGCTCTATAACCTCTCAAGTTAACCTACACAGTACTTGTGTCATGAGAACTTCTTCATCTCCACTGTCTCTTGAGGATATTGTTTTCATACCAAAGAATATGCATTTAGAGTATCAACTTCATCAAATTCAATCTTGGACCCACTATTTCCTTTGGAAACATGTTCCTTTTCTATAAATATGGCTTGCCTTTCCACAATAACTTTTTTATCTAAAGGGTTATATAGATAATGTTGTTTAGTTTATTTAGGATAACCTATAAATATAAAATTAATGATTATGGATGGTAATTTTTCACTCAGAATACTCTTGAAAAAAATCCTCACATACCCATACATATAAATTTGACAGATTATATTTCTTCTCACAACACAAATCATATATAATCCCATATCTAGATTTAGTTGGTACTCAGTTAAGGGTATATACCACTATTTGTAATGAGTATCCTCAAAAAGATAATAGAAGAGTTGTATAACTCATCATTGATATGACCATTTCAAGCGAGGTTTTATTACTCATTTCACTAATACAATTCCACTATGGTGTAAAAGTATTGAGTTGGGATACTATCTGATACGTCTTTAAGTGATTATTGAAATATTGGTTAAGATATTCTCTACCTCATTCTAAGTGGAGTGCCTTAATCTTCTTTCCAATTTGTTTTTCTAATTCATGTTGGTATTACTTTAATATATGAATGAAATCTGACGTATACCTCATTAAGTTGATATAGCCATACACACTATATTCATTGGTAAAAGTAATGAAGTACAAAAATACACCCCTTTCTTCTACTGAAAATAGAACACATAGGTCAATATGAGTCAATTATAGTAATTGTATATCTCTTTCTCCATTACCAGAGAAGGTTGACTTAGTTATTTTCCCTTATAAATAAGTGTTAAATATATCTAGAGGTTTAAACTCAACATAATATAAATAACCTAATTGATGTAATTTCTATAAATTCTTCTTATTTACATGGACAAGCTTGAAGTTCCCTAGGTGGGTGTTACTGAGTCATATTCACTGGTCTTGTCATTGATTTCCATTACTAGGTTTTTGAGTTCAAGCATATATAATCCATTGTTAAGATGTGCCATGCCATAACATATGTTATCCTTATAAAAGAGACAAAAATTATTTCCAAACTTGAAATAAAATCCCATAGTATTCAAAAATGATACTGAGATTATGTTTTTGGTTACTGAAGGTACATAATAACAATGATTAAATATAATAAACAAATTACTAAGTAAATCTAGGTCTTAATATCCCACTACTAAGTCTGCTAGACTCACACCATTTGCAGCCCGAAGACCCACCTTTCCTTTTTCAGTCTTCTTGAATCTACTTGGTCCCTTTATTTGATTACAAATATGTGATGCACATGCTGTATCCAATATAAAACTTGTAAATGCAGATATATTTCATTCAATGAAAAAAAATACTTGAAATAGATGCATCACCTTTCTTCTTCATTCTAACTCTACAATTCTTCTTTTAGTGTCCTTTCTTGCCACACAAAAAGAAGATAAAATATTGTTCATTACCTTTCCTCTATATCTTTTTCTTTTTGGAAGGATGATTCTTACGTGTCTTCAGGTTGGATTTAGCCTTATATGTCTTAGCCTTCCCCTTTATTCTCTTGTTCACCATAAGGAATGAATAATTGGATTTCTTCATATCCTTATTACCTTGTAGAACTAAAGATAAAATATTTAGAAGTGACTTTATCATGTTATTCATATTAAAATTAATAATAAAAGTGAATAATTTTGATAGAAAAGTGGAAAGAATCAGATCTGTCTCTAGTTCTTAGTTCAGTTTGAACCCAAGGGCTTCAAGTATCTCAATGTACCTTATCACATTGAGTACATGAGGTGTTGCTTGATTTCATTTTTCTAAGTTTCACTTATATAGTAAACTTTATATCTCATATATTTCTTTCCATGAATTATCCTGATATAATTCTTGGAGATGGGTTATAATCTTGTAGGCATATTCTTCCTCATGAATTTTATTCAATTGAATGGAAATATATGAAAACATGATACATTGTACATATATTGAATCATATACATGATTTTTTTACTTGTCTTTTTCTACCTCTCTATCTCCCAGAAAAGACTCAGCAGGAAATGAGGATTCAAGCATACAAAGTTTCTTATCTTGGTGTATTATTATGCGCAAGAGCCTATACCACTCCCTGAAGTCATGGTCGGTCAAGATATTTTCATTATCCAATACCGATAATAGTGATAAAGTCATAGTGGTATTGGTGATTTCCATATGTTCTCTACAACAAATAAATTTATAGCAGTCGGTACTTTATCTTGATTACCTTTTAAACATTATTGATTAATTTAATTATCAAATGCATCCCACTATTTTATCATACACTAGAAACCATATATACCAAAATCAGAATATTCTGTAGCTTGAGTATTCTAGTAGAAAATATACCTGAACCTCACATTATATTATACAAGCTTTGGTTATGACACTACTCAGAGAGTTCAAGGTAGGCGTTTGACTGACCAACCACATTAACTCATGACTCCTTGATCTATTGAGTGAAGCCCTTGCTTCTAAATTCATAAATATGATTTACTCAAAAATTGCCTCTAAAGTGGTATCAAACTAGATTTGGCTAATTATTTGATTCTAACATTATTTAATTCAACCCATCACTCTCACAAGAAATCTTGAATAGTAGGAGGTACCCTCAACATTGGATGACGAGCCCTCGTACACCCGGTTTTTTCACATTAAAACAATTGAAGGTGTTAATGAATTAATATTTTTATGAGGGTTTTATATTTTTCCATGAATGTAATCCATTTATATTAGTTTGTTCATAGTATGTTGTCGCTCTCATAGATGAACATTAACAGAAAACATTAATAGCATGTTTAGGCATTTTCTTGATTATTATTCTATAAATTTTCACAGTAAAAACTCTCATGTATAAAATAATAAAAAAAGAATAAAGGAAATTATTAACTGATTGGTCTTGAGAATGTAATTTTGTTTGATCCATTAAAACATAATTGATCAACCATGACCTAGGGAAGTCATACATAAGTTTTTTCCTGACTCCCGATGCAACTAGTCCCTAGTCATGTGTCTCCACATCTTATCTTTGGTAGCACCTCATCTTGGTTTGGTCCTTGTCTTATCTGGATATCCCCTCAAAATAGTAGGGACTGTATCTTACTGTATCATCATTAAATGTAAAATAATACCCACACAAAAGTGAGGGGGTCTTAGGAGTACAATATACAATTTATAAATTGGACACACATTGTCACAAACCAGCCTGAGTCACCCCTGAACCGGTCACCCAGGCTAGCCCGCGACAAGTCCCGAGAGGTGTTCCAGATCCTACTGGGATGGAGACAAGCACCAAGGGAATCAATAGAGTACACAAGGAAACTATTTCACCCAAATATAAACAATCAAACAAACAGAAGAAATAAATGGATAACCCAAAATACATTTATGTAAAAATTGAACTAAACATTATTTTGACAAGAAATTGAAAGTACAATTAAACCAAAAACTCAACTGACCAAACCCGATAACCAACTAACTCCATGTGACCCTACTAGTCACTCTCCAACACAATTATCAAACATCACCCAAGGTGATAAAACTCAAATTGAAACCTACACAAGGGCTAAAAACAGAAGAAGACTATAGGCGTGAGTATTAAAACTCATAAGGTTATCCTGATATTATACTCCTCATGAACTTCATTTATAATAAAAGAAACATCAATTTAAAGTTTTAAATATAAGATATAAAGGTATTTTTTCCAAATGAGTTCCCATGCAATAAAAAAATTACTAGACAAAAACTTGCATGTTTTATAAACAAGAATGCTAGTAACAATTTTCAAAGAGGTGCAACTTCAAAATGAAACTAGTTTTCAAGAGGGCTTCTTTAAAGAATGTACCCTTTTAAATATATCACACATAATTATGAATTTACCAACCAAACACACTTTATGCTGATGGTGAGTACAAAATATCCAATGGGCACAAGTCATGGGAACACCCCTAGGCAGTAGTTAGTTGTGAGCCCCAGGTACCTCGTATCTCGGTGAAAGTAACCATAATAAATATCTGTTATCGTGCACACGAGCCACTATTAGAGAGAATACCCGTAACCTAGTGGTACCCCAACAACATCATCATCATAGTTTATTTATTGTTGTCATCGTCAAACTTGCTACGTGAAACATGGCCCAAACCCCAAGGGATCACTAGCATACTAGTACATGTCCGCCCACCTAGATACCTGGGATTCCCTTTAGTGCTCCATCAAGTTAAAAATATTATAAAATGCACATTTCACATAAAAATTGTATTCCCAAACCATAAAAACACCAACATACCACAAGATTTCTTCACATTTCTTTCACGAATCAATAAACCAATTTTTTTTCGTAGAACAATTTCAAGGAGTGTATTGAGGCTTTTCACATAAAGCTCATTCAAAAACACTCTTTTAAGTATAAAAAAACAACAAAACCATACCCAAACATAATTTGAAGCACTAAAAATATTTAATAAAATCATTTAATGGTCTATAAAACAATCCCAACTAACACAAAATGGTATATACATGTAGAACACTCATTCTTCATTTTTAGGAAAGGCCAAACAGGCCTTTAAACATTTTCTCTAAACTGACATTTGACAAAGTTATGCATTTCAATTTTATTAAGGAGGTGTATACACACCATTTAAAGCATAAATACACATTAATAAATACCTTAAAACACTCAGGTTACATATTCAAAACACAACCATTTTCATAAGGATGTGAAACGGGCCATTTTCCGGCAACTCAGACCAAAACATGTTGTAAACAAAAACACATTTGTTTGTAAAAACAAATCCAAACTGTAAAGCCATAAAAGGATCCAAATTTTTTTTCATGGTGCCAATTTATTTATAAATCCAATTAAATCATTTTAAATTTCACTAGACACATAAAATCCAACTGATAACTTTACCGAACATGTGGCATGTACTCTTTAACGAAACAACTTACTTAAAAAGGGATAAAATACCATTTCCATGCCATAAATTTATTAAATCTACTGAAACATATTCAAAATACCATAAACCAAGCGCATGAGATCATGGAATAATTTATCAAATAGGAGGAGTGCACATTTATGCCAAAACAACTATATTTTTAACAAAATAAGGCATAAAACATCATTTGCACACAAAACAATTAAAACCAAGGCCTCACAACAGCACATATCATATAAATGAGGTTATAAAATCATGATAATGATGAAATATAAATGATAAAGGCTTATTCAAGTGATATCCTTTCTCAAATCCTTGGCGTAATGGAAACACACACCTAATATCACCATCCGAGGGTTTATAAACCCTAAACCTATGAAGAACAACCCCAAACGAACAAAACCCCCATAAAAAATCATGGGATAACAGAACCCTAGGTCTAAAATGACTAATGGAGAATATAAAACCATGAAATAATGGAAGGAGGAGGAAGAGGAAGGGGAAAAGAGAATGAATCTCACCTTGCCACCAAGAAAACTCTTCGTCTTCCAGTAGATCATCACCCATTGAGAAAAGGTAATGGCTTGGAACTTTTGGGAGAGGCTCCTAAGTTCTGTAAGAACTAGGGAATGAATATTTGTTGGAAAAATAGTACTAATTTAATGATTTATGAATGAAACAATTTACCTTCTCAATTCTGGACGTTTTGAGGAAGCCTGATAACGTTCCCCCTAATATGCAATGAAAATGAGCTCCAAAGTGGTAAACTTGATAATGGGGGTGATGATATGAATTGTTTCTTCTAATGGGAGGTGGAATCACAAAAAAATATTAAAAAATTAAAAATATATAAAAGAAAAAAATTATATTTTTAAAACTAGAAATGGGCCCACGGTCTAGCCCAATACCAAAATTAGTAACCCAAATTCAGCATGCTTATGAATTTATAAGGCGTCCAAAAGGATATAGTAGTTTTAATATGTCATTGGAGGCCAGCTGGGGAGTGGAATTAACAAAAAATGTTGAAAAATGAATATTTTATGGTTTTTAAATCTGGAAAAGGGCTCACGGTTGGCCCAAATAATGAAACAACCAACCTTTATCCAAAAACTCCTAAACAAGAAATGGAGAACCCAAAATAAGGTTATTAGACATCGATAGAACTTCAAAGCTCAACATCCATCTCACTCAAGACCAATAAAAAGGATCTGAATTTCCAATGAACCAGATCAAAACAATGACATTAAAAACCAAGTGTGACAATTTTCCCCACCATTAAAGTTTTCCACCCCTAGAAAGCCACAACACATTCCAGCTGATTGATCAATACCTAAGGATTATTTATCAAAATGGTCCAACCTCCTAATACAATGAAACTCCATAAAACATTAATGGAACTTAATAATATTACCTCAACCAAAACGCGAACTCTCAAACACTTCCCGAGAATCAATCGAAAGATCGAGTCACTACCTCCACAACCAAACCAAGAACCCAGTTGTTGGGCCTTTTACCAAAGAACCCAACATCACCCAAACCAAAGAGAACTCATGAAAACAAAATATTCCAGTGGATTACAAAATGGAATCCCCACCATTAAGAAACAACCAGAACTAGGTAAGTTCTTAGGAGGAAAAAATCAACGAGACCCATGGTGGGTCTCCCCACCATTAAAACCCAACTTGCAATGGACAAACAAGAATTAAACTTTAACTAGAATTGGGCATCACTTATACAGAACCAAAAAAACTCTCCCACAAAAACCTAAAAACCCAAGTTAATAAGGTTACAAAATGAACATCCAAACCACCCACTCTCGAACGGAGGAGACAAGAACTGGGCCAATTCTTTTAGCACTGATCCAGACCCCTACCACTCGGGGAGGGGAGGGAAGGAGACCAAATAATTAGGCCACTAAAACCACAAAAGAAACAAAGGAACTACCCAACACTCTCCACCTAGGAACAAGTAACACCATGACCACACCCTATTTTCATAGGTAGTCCACAAAAGGACATTGATCGAAAACCCACATCCATGAAGGCATAACCATAGTCATTGTGTGAGGGGTAAGTCCACCACGATTGTTGGCACAAGGGGAAATTCATAGAAATGAGGAACCAAAATAGTGACATAAAAACTACCATACCAAAATAGTGGATTCATGAGCCTGGTTAATCTCCCCACACTTCTGGAGATTTCTTGACTACGTGAAAAGCTTCACTTTGAGGCCTATGGTAAGAGCCCTAATTCTGGAAGCATCTACTACACCGCAGTCAGGGTGCTAAGGATCACACCACTAAAAAAAACTCACGTGCTCAAAAAAACACCTTCATCTTAATAGGAACTCATAGATACATATAAAAATCCTATCTCACTCCAAAAGAGGGGCATAATGGACAAGGTATACAGTGAAACACATCAACGTCACCGAACACAACTGCTATGTCCAAAAGAATTATCATGACCTCGAAGAACTTTAAATCGATACCAAACTGATCTCTATTCCAACAAACATGCTGAGGCATCATCTGAAGAGGTGGATTTAGCATTTAAAATGAATCCTTAGGTTGATAAAAAGGAAATATTTCCAATGGAGAACTATCCATGGCCACATCACAACATCCAACACATCTTTAGAAACCCACTGAACATTACTCCAAAACCGAGCCACCAACAAGATCTCATCTCAAGACACAACAAGAGTATGACATATAGATCACAAGTAAGCATACTGAACAAAAAACTCTTATAAGACATAGAAAAAAACTATCCACATAACCATCAGTTTATAAACAAATGCCATAATTTTTCAGCTCAAAACACTTTTGAAAAACAAACTAACTTGGTGGGTTTCCACATTCACCAATGGTGTTTCATCAAGTCTCACCCACATGCACATTTCCATGCCACCCCAGGCACCTAACCACCATGACATATAGTCCATCATTCTAGATATCAATAAAACCATGCATGTGAGCACCCATGAGAAATCTAAAGGCTAAAACAAAACAACATCATTCCGAAAATCATGTACCTTAAAATGGAACACTAACCACCAAGCCAAAACCCTTTTCAAATTTCAAAAAAACAAACAAACCACACTTCATCAAGACCCATTTTCTTAAAAACATACCCCTCTTCATTTTTAACAACTTTCAAAACAACCAAGCTACTCTAAATAACCCATTCCAATTTTCTAAAATTCAAAAAGGTATATTTTTTATAATATGATGTCCATTGAAACCAATACCCTTTCTATGAAAACACCAACTGGTCAAAAAAATTTCCAAAACCAATTCATCAGATTCAAACACTTTTCAACATCCCAAAACACCCCATTGAAAACAAAGATTCAAAATCATCTTAAAATGATTCTCACTTTTAAAACATTTTATATCAACAAACCACTAGTTTAGATTAGGGAAAATCCAATTTTGTTAAGTCATTTCCACTTCCTCCCCAAAATTTGTTTTAGAAAAACAACCTCCCCAAAACCATTCTTATATTTAATTTTTGAAAACCACTTTTCCACTTTTCAAAATCCAATACTTCCTTTAAAACCCATTTCCATAATTCTCACATAAGTATTTTCAAAACAAAATTTTAGAAATCAAGAAAGGTCCAAGAAACCCACATAAGGGAACTAGTGTTAGTGGGTGACTTGACTATATAGTTGGAGGCCATATTTCAAACAAAAGACCAACAGAAAGAGACTTATTAGGACCATGCCTCAGTTCTACATGGAGTACCAGGCCCTATGATCTCACATAGGACATTATTCAAACTCCCCTTGTCATATCCCAACACCAAAAAATCAACAAGAACAAAGGACACTAATAAAACCGGACTTCTTGTGAAAACCTACGGATCATAATGAGAAAGAGTTTGTGATGTTCTTTCCAAACTTACCCCTAAAGTCATAACAATCCAACTCCATCTATCTTGACATCCCCCAAATAAATGGTCTCTCTAAAAAAAAAGGCTTGCTAAGAGATGACCTCCTCTGATACCATTTTGTCATGTACCAGCCCGAGTCGACCCTGAACTGGTCCCCCAGGCCAGCCCGAGACAAGTCCTGAGAGGCATTACTGATCCTCCTAGGATGGAGACAAGCATCAAGGGCATCAGTAGATTATATAGGGAAATGATTTCACCCAAATATAAACAATAAAACAAATATCAGAAAGAAATGGATATCCCAAAATACATTTATATAAAAATTGAACTGAACATTATTTATACAAGAAATTGAAAGTACAACTAAATCAACAACTCAACTGACTAAACCTGATAACCAACTAACTCCATGTGACCCCACTGGTCACTCTCCAATACAATGATCACATGTCACCGAATGCGATCAAACTCATGTTTAAACCTGTACATAAGGGATAAAAATAGAACAAGACTATAGATGTGAGTATTAAAACTCAGTAGGTTATCACGATATTTTATTCCCAATACACTTACATTAAAATAAAAGAAACATCAATATCAAGTTTTAAATACAATATATAAATGTATGTTTTCAAAATGAGGTATCATGCTTTAAAAAAAATTACCAGACAAAAACTTGCATGTTTTGTAAACAAGAATGCTAGTAACAATTTTCAAAGAGGTGCAACTTCAAAATGAAACTAGTTTTCAAGAGGGATTCTTTAAAGAATGTAGAATTTTAAATAAATCACACACACTTCTGAATTTACCAACCATACACACCATATGCCGATGGTGAGTACAAAATATCCAATGAGCATAATCCACGGGAACACCCCTAGGCACTACTTAGTTGTGAGCCTCAAGTACCTCGTATCTCAGTGAAAGTAACCATAATAAATATCCTTTATCCTGCACACGAGCCACTAGTAGGGAGCATACCGATAAAATAGTGGTCCCCCAACATCATCATCATCATCATCATCATAGTTTAGTTAGTGTTGTCATGGTCAAACTTGCTACGTGAAATAGGGGCCAAACCCCACGGGATAACTACCATACTAGTACATGGCTGCCCACCAAGATACCCAAGATTCCCTTTAGTGCTCAATCAAGTTACACATATTATCAAGTACACATTTCACATCAGAATTAAATTCCCAAACCATAAACACACCAACATCCCACAAAATTTATTCACATTTATTTCACGAATCAATAAACCACTAAAAATTTTCATAGAACAATTTCAAGTAGTGTATTAAGGATTTGCACATAAAACTCATTAAAAAACACTCTTTTTAGTATAAAAACACAAAAAAACCATACCCAACCATACTTGGAAGCCCTAAAAACATTTAAAAAAATCATTTAATGGTCCATAAAACAATCCCAATTGACACAAATGGTATATACATGTAAAACACTCATTCTTTATTTTTAGGAAAGGCCAAACATGCCTTTAAATATTTTCTCAAAACTAACATTTCACAAAGTTATGCATTTAAATTTTATTAAGGAGGTGTATACAAACCATTTATAGTAGAAGAAAATATTCATAAATACCTTAAAATCCTCAGGTTACATATTCAAAACACAACCATTTTCATAAGGATGTGAAATGGGCCATTTTCTAGAAACTCGGGCCAAAACATGTTGTATACAAAAACCCATTTGTTTGTAAAACCAAACAAAAATTGTAAATCCATAAAGGATCCCAATTTTTTTTTTAATTTTTACAATGTATTTATAAATCCCATCAAATCATTTTATGTTTTACTAGACACATAAAATCCAACCGGGTAATTTACGAAACACATGGCATGTACTCTTTAACAAAACAACTTATTTTAAGCACTTAAAAGGGATTAAATAACATTTTCATGCTATAAATTTATTCAATATACTAAAACATATTCAAAATACCATAAAAAAAGATCTTGGGCTCATGTATTAATTTATCAAACAAGAGGAGTGCACATTTATACCAAAACATGTATATTTTTAACAAAATAAGGCATAAAACATCATTTGCACAAACAAAAATTAAAACCAAGGCTTCACAGTAGAACATAACATATAAATGAGGGTATAAAAACATGATAATGATGAAAATTAAATGATAAAGTCTCGTTAAAGGGATATCCTACCTCAAATCCTTGGCGTAATGGAAATGCACACCCAATATCACCATCCGAGGGATTATAAACCCTAAACCTATGGCAACCTTCCCCAAATGAACAAAACTCCCATAAAGAATCATGGGATAATAGAACCCTAGGTATAAAAATACTAGGGGAGAATATAAAACCAAGAAATAATGGAAGGAGGAGGAAGAGGAAGGGGAAAAGAGAAGGAATCTCACCTGGACACCAAGAAAACTCTTCCTCTTCCACTAGATCATCACCCATAGAGAAAAGGTAATGGATTGGAACGTTTGGGAGAGGCTCATAATGTCTGGAAGAACTAGAGATTGAATATTTGTGGGAAAAGGGTATGAATTGAATGATTTATGGATGAAACAATTTACCTTCTCAATTCTAGATGTTTTGAGGAAACCTGATAACTTTCACCCTAATATGCGATGCAAATGAGCTCAAAAGAGGTAAAATAGATAATGAGGGTGAGGATAGGTATTTGGAATTCAAATGGGAGGTGGACTCACTAAAAAATATTAAAAATAAAAATATATAAAAGAAAAAATTTATATTTTTAAAACTGGAAATGGGCCCATGGTCTGGCCCAATACCTAAATTAGTAACCCAAAACCAGCATGCTTATGAATTTATAAGGGGTAAAAAAGGATATGGTAGTTTTAATATCTTAGCTGAGGTTAGGTGGGAAGTGGAATGAATGAACAATGTTGAAAAATGATGATGTTATAAAAGAAACAAATTTGGTTTTTAAATCTAGAAATGGGCTCACGGTTGGCCCAAATCATGAAATAACCACCCTTTCTCCAAAAACTCATAAACAAGCAATGGGGAACCCAAATTAGCATGATTAGACATAGATAAAACTTCAAAAATTAACATTAATCTCAACCAATACCCAATAAAAGGATCATTATTTGCAATGAACCAGATCAAAACAATTACATGAAAAACTGGGTGTGACACACATGAAATTATACATATTGACAATGCACAAACCATCTTAAATTAACAACTTTTTACAAACATAAAATAGAGTGATACATAATTAAATGAAATTAGCCAGATAGGTATGTGTTTAGTCAATTACTAATACAAGTCAGTATGGAAAGTAATTGCACGGTAAAATTAAACTACAATAAAATTAAGTTGAGAGCTTAAAAATAAATTAGACAGATTAAACAATTCAAATAATTTACTTTCTTCAATCCACTTATTAATTTAATTACGATTATATAAATTAAATTAATCAACTAATTTAATTTAATACTGAAATTAAATTAATAATTTTAAGTAAAAAAAATAATATTATTTTATACCAATAAATTAACATTTAATCAATTTAGTTTTATACTAAAATTATATTAATTATCTAAATTAATTTACGCTTGTATTAAAAAAAATCACAGGGTCCAAAAAACAAAAAAAAACTCAGCTAGAATTTTTGTGGGTCAGACCAAACCTGTGAAGGCCCATTCCGGGTAAGGAAGAACCAACCCAAGACCTTTGTGGGTCCTATAAACCATGTGCAGGGAAGTATCAGGTTAGGGAAGACCAAATTTTACTTATTTAGATTAAGTTCAGACCCATTTGGATATGATATAGTAAAACCAAGGGAATCTATAGTGTGATAAGGGGGAGAAATAGGGTTACCAGGTCGGTCAAGTTAGATGAAGTAGGGTGCAAGGGAATATATTTTAGGTGGTTCTAGGGATATTATGGCCTGGGCGTGCACAACTAGGGTCACTCTGGTGAGGGGTTTCACACCAGTAGACAGTGGTGGATTGGACTAACTCCATCGAAATCAAGAAGGCAGAGTGATGACAGAGGGACGTCATGAGTAGCTCTGTGTATTGGGGTTGGCCTTCAATGGTGGAGAATGGAGCAAGCTTCGCTGGGAACAGAATAAGGCATGGAGGTCCGGCAGGTGGGACCACATGGGAGGGAGTGTCTTAGAGGGAGGAGCTCCAGTGGGCGGTTCTAGTCTGGCCACGAGAGAGGAGGCAATTTCCAGTGACTAGGTTGTGCCTCCGCTGGTGTCCATGAGTAGCAGAGGAGGAGGTCCATGGGATTGGTTTCTAAGCGTAGTTCCACTCCTTCCAGGAGAAGATAAAAAGCAGCTGGATTGGATTCAAATGAGAGGTGCAACCTTGGTTGTTTCATTAGAAAGAATCCTTTTTTTATATTTTTTTTTCAATCTTCTAATGGAAGATTTTAAAGTTGGCCATCCTTGGTTGTCTTTCAGGGTAAGAAAACCCACCCATAAGATTTATTATTTTAAAATTTTATAATGTGCTTCATAGAGAAGTAATATATAGGGAACCCATTTTTTCAACCTTTCATAAAGGCTATACATAGCCTTTATTAATTTTTAAATAATTAAAATCATTTTTAAATCTCATTATTTGTTAGAAATCAATCATTTTTACCACTTTTTTCCTTTTATTTAAGCTTCCATGAGATTAAAACCCTAAAAAATAATCCCAGATGAAAAATTTATAATGGTCGTAACGTGGAAATCCTAAAGCCGATTAATGAACGGTCTATTCCGTTGGGACCTATTTAATTCTCTATACTTTATTTAATGAAAATTAATTTTTAATTAGTTTAGAAAATTCAAACAATCACTCTGATACCAATTTAAGGTACTAGGGCATGCAACAGAAGATGGTGGGCCACAAATATGAAAACGTTTCATCACTATAGTGACATAACTTCATCATATATGATGATCTAAGACCTGGTATAGGTCTAAGGATCTCATGTGAATTTAATAAGCACAAAATAAATAAACAAACATGTACCTTGTTTGATTCAACCATGCATTTGACTGTAGCTTGTCATTAGTGATCATTGTTTGAAGGATCTGAAGCCGAACCCCTGTATATCATCCACAAATACTTCACGAAACTACATGAACATCGATCATTAAAATTCGATTGCTAACACAGATCTTTGACTATTCCTATAATTCCATAATGATCACCTTGACTCCATTCATACAACCCACAAAGACATCCTTGGATCGATTTCTTGAATGGTGTCTTTCTCTCTCAAGGATGCAGGATAAGGAGAGAGGATATCTCAATCCTTTGGAAAATGAATTCCCTTGTCAATGGAAAGGATCTCATCATGTACTTATATAGTGGATGTGAAAAATAACCAGTTAAAGTTTCTGGACCCTATATTAATAATGTCCACTAAATAAGTAATAAATAAATAATTACGACAAACTAACTACATCGTAAATATTTTATATATTTTATCACATACTTGTAACATATATGAAATATATATTACATGATAATCCTAAGTCATTAAGTCAACTCATGATTCATGATCATATTAAATCAACCTGGAATATTAAATATAATATTCATTCATATAATATTATTCCATGTATTTACTTAAACACTTATAAATACTTTTATTAAACTAAATTATTCTATACTCAAATAATAATGAATTTATTTATCTATCAGTGATTGATAAATCATGGAGAACTTTTAGACCCTATGGTGGGGACCACCATGTCCTATATACTTATTCATTAGAATATGGAAGAATCTTGAAAGAACTATTGTGTGTGTTTAGGCGCTTATCTTAATAAAAATTAAAAATATGTACAAACAAAGAGCAGAATATAGTAACCCATTATGGTCCCTAAAGAGACAAGGTGTATTAATAGAAATGAAAACCAATCTACATAGACACACTATGTTATATAATATCATTGTCATATGATATCTCATAAAGCAGGATGCACACTCGTGTCATCGTCCTTTATTTTCTTTATTATTTGTTGATCTAACTGAACAAACTTACCTTCGACTACCATGTCAATGGATTTAAAGAAGGTACTACCATTCTGGTCAACCAAGCTAGAGATATCACTTCACCAACTCAGATGTAAAAAATTATATGTTGATCATTCAACCAATGTCATACCACTAATGATGTTCCCAACATAAAATACCTCACCATGAATTAATTTCCATGGTTTTTTCCTTGCATCAAAGTATGCGATAAAATGTCACACATTGATAATTATCTCAATTAAGGAGACCAAAACACATATTCTTAGATAGGAACAACTAATGACACCCAAAACATGTGAGGTTACTATTAGTGGGTCTATCTTCATGATCTCACCTACTAGAGATCACCATATGAAAACTTTATGAGAATAAGTCCCAATGCTTATGATCCCCCAACACCTAATAATCTAACATCAACTATGTACAGTCAGTGTGACGTATCTAGACCATATGACATATATTTATGATTAATGTCATAGTATCTCAAGATCATCATTACCGTATGGGATATGTTATAAATATTTGATACAACAAATAATCTAAAGAAATTAATAAAAATATAATGGACGTAGAAGTATCAACACTATTGTTGAAAGACAAACACATCTATACATTTATCAAACTATATATATACAGTGGTAATCAATGTATATCACAAGTTGGGTCCATTGAACCCACTTTCAACATTATATACCCTTAAACATGACTTTAATATTATAAATCAACAAAATCTTTCACATATGTATCAGAGTACCCTTACATATAGGGAATTAACAAATTTTATAGCCCTAATATACAAAATATCAAAACACTTTTAAATTATTTCAACACACCTCCAAATTATGACAGCCTTTCAAACTTCTTCCAACCACCACCTATAATAAAAATTTATAAATAACTTATCCTCAAGCTTAAGAAAACACTAGATACTCAATTATCAGCCTAAACTAACACCCTTGGGTACTGCTGGACACCTGAGTGAATATAAAAGCACATCCAAGGGATTTCCCAACTTTGTAAATCCTGATCAGATTCCAAATTCCCGAAACACCACTAGTTTAGAGATCAAAATTAAAACTTTCTCCAAATTTTATAACTCGTAACAACATGAGTCAATATAAAATTTCCATGATTATTTTTATATAAACCTTAAAATAGTTCCCAAAACTTTTATGTGAGTATAATAATATTATGAGTTCCCACACGGTGGTGGTTTAAGTTATAATCCAAGGGAAGCATAAATAAATAAGGATCATAGTAAAATAGAGGATGTTTTAACTTGAGTCAAGATAGGATCAAGGAGTTAGTTCCCCTAATGTTAAGGTTGGTTTATCACCATTTTCTAAACTAAATTGTAGTTCCAAAGATCATGATCATTCCATAATATTTTTTCTATACATGGCTAATTTTATTTATGAGATCACATAGATTAGAGAATTGATAATATTTCCTAGATAAAAATGGATTTAGTGTAAGATTATTTTACTCTACATGGTTAATTATTTATGTAAGAACTAACACAATATATTTAATGATAATTCCTAGATAAAAGTAGATTTATTATGCCCAAATAAAATCACTCAAATAAAATATTAAGTCACCACCCACCTTCCTATTGGGATGTGAGACATGTTGCACATTACCAAAAGTTTATTCATCAAAAATATGTTTACCTGAATTTTGGTTAGTTTCAGTTGGAAAATAATTGCTGCAGGGAAGTGACCATTTATCTATTCTGAAAGTACAAATTTCATCAGAAGATTATATATTCTTATTACATCAAGGGTGGTCCATAATGTTCAGCAAACTCTCTAGAAGTAAGTTTTTAGAATGTAGTCTCTGGAAGAGTTTATCGATGTAAATAGTTGAGGTTAATGAAGTCATTAGTGATCACTAGTGAAATTACATATGTAGGTACTCCATGAATGTGGGAAGATGCTATGACCTGTACAACCGACATGAATTTCCTATGAAAGGATGTGGGGACTGATCTGTATAGCATACCGATAAAATTCATAGTGTACAGTTAAAAGGGTATAGTTGATCTAAAGATTGGAGAGTGTTTAATTTCATTATAATAATCCTTACTAATGGAACTTTTTAGTGGAATGTACCTTTTTTACTTTAATTTAATGAAAATATAGTCACAATGTTTTTACCATCCACATAGAACAAATCATTTGAAGCATATTAAAATTTTATGTTCTTTATTACTTTACTAGATTTCCATTATTTTATGTTTTGTGGCCTTGAATTTATTTTTGAGAATTGATTGAATTATTTGTGGGGTAAAATATGTTAGGTGGGTAGGGTGTAACTACTTACAAGTTCTGGTATAATTAGTCATAAGAGAGGTGAAGTTCAAGAGGTTCATTTTTTTCACTCTGTTGATTTTCATGTGAATTTATGGTGGATTGAAAATTTTACTTTAAATGGTATAATCAAAAGAGTAAGAAAACACCATAGTTCTCCACCCAATATATAAGTGTGAAAAGTGAAAGAATCTCTATTTTATCTTTCTCTCTTTCCTTGATGTTAGTTTTGTTTTGAACGGGAGTTTACTGTATATGGGAGTTATGGAATCATATGAAGGTAATATTTGTATTGATAAATTTGATGGAATTAATTTTAGAGTTTTAATAATGTAGTTATAGGATATTCTAATTCATATGGACTTATATCTTCTAATCACTGGTGAAAATCTAGAGAAAATGAACAATTATGAAAGGGAATGGTTGGGATGAAAGGGGTTGACATTGGTGAGTATTTATTTAGAAAGGAATGATTCCTTCAATATTAGTGAAAATAAAACTAAAACATAAGTTATGAAGGTGTTAGAATACATGTATGAAAAGATGACGAACCATAAAAAGGTTTTAATGTTGTGATGATTGTTCGACATAAGGTTGGAGAAAGGAAGACCAGTGTAGGATCATGTGAATGACTTCAACATGATCTAAAGACAGCTCAAATAATTAAAGGTATTATTTACTATTGATGTATTAGTGTTACTTATATTATCTTATCTTTTTTAGAGATGGGATTATATGGTTACTAAATTTATTAATTCTAGTAGAAAAAATACTTGGTGTTTGAGGATATATAAAACATAATCCAGAATGAGGAGCTCATGTAGAGGTAAGTCAATGTACCTTTTTATTAAGTGCTCAATGTTGATGGAAAACAAAGGATTAAATTCATCAATTTTTTTCAATAAACTCATTTTAAGTGTTATATTTACTACCTTCTTCCTTGATAATTTTTTTTATATTTTTCTTTCATGGAATATTTTAGGGAAATTTATCAATTAATATTTTCTTTTTTTCTTCATAAACTTTTTTACTCTCATTTCATAGGTGATAAGAGTACTATGCGGATTATCCAAAGATAGGGTTTCAATAGCTCTATATTCTAATGAGGATAAATAGTCATAAAATTTATCTATAATTATTCATAATATCTTTTCAGAAATGGTTGAATCTTCCAACTTCTCACAAAGACATCTTATTATACATAAAATTTCATTCACCCTATTAAATAAGTAAGAAATAGAGTCACATTCACCCATTTTATGATCTTGATACTTCAATATCTATATCATAAATTTCAATTTCTTTACTTTATTATTTATATTATATATGTTCTTCAAATTTTTCTAGATTCCTTTAGTCATTCAAATTCCGTAAACTCTAAGAAACTCACTTTCAGAGAGTGAGGAAAGTATAACATTTATGGATTACACATTATTCTCAAAATTTTTCTTATCAGTAATAGTTAATAGAGAATATTTAAAATGATGTAGGAAACCATATATAAAAACCTCAAGAACTTTATATCCAAGGAACATAAGATAAGGTAACATTCTATCTTTCCATATATGATAGTTCTTTCCATTGAAAATAGGAACTCCCTTACTATTAGTATAATTATGAAAATACATGTAAATTGTCCTTTTAATAAAACTTAAATAAATAATTAAAAAGGGAACCTTGGATCTGATACCACTTGAAAGGACCAATCATGATCTATGTGATCAATGAGATGGGGAGGGGGTGAATCAATGGTCTTCCCTTTTTATATTTTCTTACTTATAAAATAATTTCACCTCCTGTTAAAGAGATATGAATTTTATGAAAAAAAATCTCACTATAAGAACAATAGGAACATAAGTATTTATAAGGATCACTACTCAACAAGATTAGGTAGTCCTTGAAATGGTTTGGATACAATAAAAGACAAAAAAAATTACTAGAAAACAATCCCGTGTATATGGTGTAAAATGTTAAAAATATCATTACACTAGAATTTCACTACAATAAAACAATAGTGCATGTACTATTCTCATAGATACATGATTTAACAAATATTTTGGTAAAAATTATTATAAATCTTCACCAAAAAGATTAAATATATTACCAATTTTATGCTTGATCTTATTCACACTTTCTCTCCCTAAAAGTATTTATTCTTAAAATTCATTCTTAGTAGAAGATAATAACATTCTTCAGTCTATTAGCTATCCTCCAATGGGTTCATTAAATATAATTTATATGGTGTCTATTTGATATAATTAATTTGGTAACTTTTTTTTATACTTAATATTATAGACCATTGTCCATATTCTCACCACATTATTCAATATTTCTAATAAAATATGTTCTAAAAACATAATCTGTATCCTTAGATCGATGAAACTTCCAAAAAAATCATCCACTTCTTCCACAAAAACTTCATTTGATCATCTCTATACATAGTCTGACTGATACCAAATGATAATAAATCTCCATCTAATAGATTTCTATCCAATGTTTCTTCCCAAAAATTGTTTGATTAACTTTATTCTTCTACAACACTTATCCTCACTTCTTCACATGTGAATAATGAAAATTTTATACTATTCAAACTCCAGTTTATATAGGAGAACCTATAGAAGAAGGGAGTGAGAACCTGAAATGTTTTACCACTCATAAAAATTAAAAAATTAACTCTCCCACTCATTTTAAATTCACTGGATTCTACTCAATTCTTATTTTACATTCTTAAAGCTAACAAAATTCAATCGTTCATTTTGGAATTGAAATGTTTGATAAATTTACAAAATCTTTTTAAAGTAAATTAAACCAATACATATTCATACCAATCATTCATCTAGTAAACATAATACCATCACTTCCATCTAATGTGCCTTCATCCAGTGTTCCTTAAACTTAGTAGGAAAATTTACAAAGTCTTCTTCGAATCACTTAATCCATCTTATAATTTTCATTCAAACTATTTTACTATTTATTTTTTATTCCATCCTCTGATAGATGTAATTATTTAGAAACTTCTTTCTATTTTATTAAACCAAAACCTTATTTTTAACAACATTTCAAACTATACCTCTGATAAACCCAGTTCGATGACATATTCAGATGATCACTATTCAATGTCATTCCCGAACAACTTTCCTTTGTCGAAAATATTCAAAAATTATTGACTGATATCACTTATTCTTCTCATCAAACTCTATAAAATTCTAATTATAAGACTTTGAAAAACTCAAGAAGAAAACATAAAGGACTTAAAAAATTGAAATGTGAAACAATATATCATTAGGAAATAAACCCTTCACAACCACTCATTTGTCTGGTTACATTAGGCTAGTGAACTAACCCTTACACAATGGTGGACTTACCCTTAGGCGAAGCCACTTTTCCCCTTACATAGGCACCTTTAACCTGTATCCTCTATCTAATGAACTCAAAAAATCTCCATATAAATAAAATTGTAAACATGTATTATCTTATCTCCCTTTCGAATCAATCTTAGTTCTTGATATATTTCAATGATCATTATGTTAAGAACATTTAGAAAAAAAGTATCACCTAATTTATTCATCAAACAATTTGTTTGATGAAAATTAAAGTCATTGTAACATAATCATTCAACACAACCAATCAGTATGATAACCACCAACTCGTAAAGTCTATTAATTGGAATTATTTTGGTAAAATCCATTCAATTATCTCTATTTGATCACCTTTTTTAAAAATATTATTATTATTTTGGTTATTTATATTTGGAAAAAATGTCAATAATTTCCTAATAACTTTCATAAAAACTTCCAAAATCTTTGAAACACATTCAACCATATTTGTTTCCAATAGTTCAACATCATGTTACTTTTTAATATCCTATTATTCCATCATCTTCAATCATTGTAAAATATTTTCGATCCTTGATGTTTTAAAATATTTAACATTTCCCTTTCTTATGTATACAAAACCATGAAACTTTCCATGTCATAATACTCCTTAATTAAATAACACAAAGATTTGAGATTAAATTTCTCATGTGATATTTCAAATATTGGAACCTTAATTCCAAAACAAAAAATACATAAATTTGAATATATTCCATGTCTTCATGAAATGTGTAGTTCCAAAACTTGTCTTGTGGCATGGAGCATTGAGTTCTAGAACTCAATTTACTTTTAGTGTCGAGGGATTATCAAAATGGTCAATATTAGTAGACCAATATGTGGTCTATGCCATTTTATATCTCAGACCTCATCTTCCATGGGAGTAATCACGATTTAAAAATGACCTACACCATATTAAAAATGAGTCACTATTTTTCATAGGTAATCGTATTTATTGAAACTCCCACTAAAATGACATGGTATTCATTCTATCCCTATGTTTCTCTGGAATGAAACTTATTTAGAAGCAAAATCTTACTCAACTAGTATTCCTTCAATCATGACTTATATCAACATACCCTTATGATGTTTAATCCATTAATATCAATGTAATTGCATCATCAAAATCAAATTATCTTTTATTCATATTTCAAAATTTTAGTTTTCTCATCATTTTAGTTTTTTTTCATTTCATATGCAATTAAAGTCATATTATCAAATCATATGATCCAAAATAATATGCCCCATCAAAGTACAATGATGGAATTAATGTTATAAGGTCCATAAAACCTTTCTGCAACTAATTAAAATCTTGAATTACCATTACATAGGATCTATTTAACCCATACATGGAGTCCATATGACCCTTATGTAGGTCCTTTTCCTCTAATATGGACTTTATTAAATTACTAGTATTTAGTGATACTTTTACACATATTGGAACCTACCTTTATATTTCCATTTTAATTTATAGATGACCCTTCCACAAGTTCTATATTTTTGTGTGACATTTATGAAATATCCAAATTTCATCTGCACAACATCTGATTATGGTGAGAGTAGATGATGCCTATATATGTAGTGGGTTATTTCTATATAGTGAAAATCATGGTTACATAGCTAAAAATAATGGTTACATAGGTTTTATTACATTTCCAAATCATATCCATGATCTAGAAATGATGCATACATAGAGGTTTCATGATGGTTATACAACTCAAAATATTGGTTATACAGTCTGAAGATGATGGCTATATAGACTGGATTGATGGTTACAAATATAATGCCTTTTCCATTTAGTAAATATTATTTGGGTATGAATTCATAAAAATACTCCAAGAATCACCAATTTCTTAAAAAAATTAGCTTATCAAGCATGAAATCCATTGCAACATTCCATGATTAAACACTCCAATGTAACCTTCCATGATCAGTAGAAATCCATTCTTAAAAGTCAAGTAAGTGAATTAAACACTCAATTTGGACATTTTAAACAACATTCAATCAATCAAATGATTTTAAAATTTAATTAAAAAACTCATTAGAACTCAATAAATAAATATGTATTAGGGAATAATATAAATTGGATGCTAAAAAAATATCATGAATTTATGGACTATGTTAGTTAAATTGGTAAAAAATTTATGTTGGAGAACCAGAGAGATATGATTTTCTTATCACTAAGAAACATGACATGTTATTCATAGATAATGAATAAATTTTATCCTAAAATAAATTAGTAAATAATAATATACCATGATTATATGTTTTGAAAAAAATTATGTTAGAACCAAATTCCTAAAAGGAAACTTTTTGAATATGTCTATATGGAATATATAGAAGTTTTATGACATCAAAGAAACCCCATAAAGTGTAAAATCTATAAATATCCATTTATAAATTCAAGTTAGAACCTAAATCATGGAATTATCATTTTGATGAGTCCATATCAGATTTTTTTTTTCATTAAAAATGAAAATATTCCTTGTTTTTATAAGATGTTAGTGGGTGGTTCATAGTTTTTATAGAAATATTTGAAAGGAAAAGTTATATAGTTAGTTAATAATTGGTTAAATGAATTAATATTTATAAAATAATTAATGTAGTGAAATTTTATCATGATATTCCAAGATTTATTAAATAAGATACTTATAATTATTCAAATTATATACGTCGATATGGTTTAGAAAATACAAGATGATATAATCCAAGAGAGGATTATTTCCTATGTCACATTTCATGAATCTTTCAAGAAGATGTGGATTTGATCATAGGAATAGAAATATAGTATGAATATAATCCTTTGGGATTTTGTGATTAGATCTATCATATTTATCATGCCATGTACTGAGTTTTATCAAATCAAGAAAAATCTTGGAGAATTATAATGAGAAGTAGATAAAACCATCCTGATGTATACAAAAAATATTTTCCTAGAATATAGGAGGATATTAAAATTTTAGTCAGGGATATGTATATATATTAGTTTTTAAATATATCAATTTGATCTGATATGTAAGTGGAAATGAGAATATTCTTGTAGCCCGTGGTTTTCAATTCTATAAAATTTGAGTATATTGTAGCATCTAATATAGTTATAAAAGTAGATTGAATATGAAAATTTTAATGATGGATTTCTATATTTCTTAGAAGTGTAGTTAATATAAAATATTACGTGTTAAAACCAAATGAGTGGTTACTTTAAAATATATCAAAACACACCAACAAGAAAAGAATATACTTTATAAGGATTATCTATTGTAGAGATTTACTAAGATTAAAATGTTGTATTCAGAAGATTATCTATCAATAAAATTTTGAAAGACCAATTTATGAAATCCATAATTCAATAGAAGCATGAATAAAATGTGATAACTAACTAGGGGGATAAGTAACTATTTAGTTTCGTGAAAGTTGTATATTTTTGGGGTTGGTCCCCTAGAATTAGATTTCTTTATATAATTTTTATTACAAAACCAATTATATTTAATTTAATATATACATGTTTTATTCTTATTATATGTTATTCACTCATCTGCATTCCTTGTATAACATTTGTAACACCCCTTGAATTTAAAGGTGTTTCATGTTTTAAAAGTTAATTTAGTTTAATTAATCTTTATGAAAGTGAGTTGTTTTGAGTATTGGATATGGTTTGTGAGCAGGTTTAGGAGAATTTTCTTGGGCCTACAATTAAAATTATTCAATAGATATATATTCAGGATATGGTACAAGAGTGTCATGACATATTTCCTATAGTGAAGTAGGATCATTGTGTGGGGTTGAGGAGGTTACACCGTGAGGTATATTTGAGGGGAGGTCACACTATGGCCCATAGGTACTGTTTAGTGATGCTTTTTTACATAGGCATGGACCCTCTCTCTCTAGAGTGGTCTCACTGCAACCCCTAGGGACTGTGTCATAACAATGTTGGGGAATGGGGTCTGTAGCCTCATGACCCACCTATTCACACTATTAGTTTCCACTGGGCATGTTTTTTAAAAGGTTTAGGTCTACAATTGGACTTGAGACCCTTATTTTTCCTCCTCCCCCTCCTCCTCCTCATATGATCTCTATATGATATTATAAAAATATGGGAGCTTCCCTATAACATTTTTAGATCCTCTATCATCATATATTTGTTTTTTAAAGTGAAATTCATTATTGATATCTTCGTTTTATAAGTTTAAGCCTAGGATATTTCTTTCTTAACCTATTTCAATTTTTTTCTTATGTAATCCCTAAATTTGAGGTTTGGTGGTGCTAATTTTAGGGTTACCATGGTTCAATATTGAATCAATGGGTGCATATTATTTAGTACACTCCATTAAGATTGATGTGGGAAGTAATACCATGCTACGACTTTTATATAAAGTTGTTTGTCTTGACCTGCATGTAGGTGCGTTTGTGTGAAGCCTTGAGAAATTCTTTTTCTGGTATCATAGTGAAAACATAGGTCTATATATGTATATTTGGACCCCTAGAGGGAGAGATATGGGGAAATGAATCAGAAAAGGGGTAATTCAAACTTATTCCATGGGAAGTGGTAGGGCTATCTGCCTAAGTGTTTCAGGGAATAGAATGAACAATTTGGGATTTATTAAGGACAGAGTGACCTAGTAAAGTGAAGGTTGAATAAAAATGATTGTTACCACACCATATATGGTTTCAAGTTTGTGAGTGTGAGTATGTGGAAACCTTAGTGTTTCCCTGGGGATTATCCTAGGGGATTATGGGTTTTGATAATTTATTTATTCTACTATCTTCTTTGATATTGGATAATATTGTGATGTCTAGGTAAACCTTGATTGATAAGGTGTGACTTGAGATATTATGTTTAACCCACATTGATTGAGAAGTAATGATCAGAGATATAGTGTATGGTCCAACCATGAGTCATAAGGTGTGTCTTGAGATGATATGTGTGACAGGCCTTGAGTAAGAAGGTATGGTATAAGATGCCAGGTAAGACCAAATTTGAGTGATAAAGTAGTATGAGGCTTGTTTGTAACCATACTTGAGTGAGATGGGAATTTTTGGGTGTTGATGTGAGGCCATGGTTTGAGTGAGAAGGCACAAAACATATTTTTAATGGTGTTTGAGGTTTCTTATGACATTTCCTTCTGACAGGGATCTAAATAAGGTATGTCTGAGTTTCTGGGAGGCCTGATTAGTGCATGATGTCCTATTAAAAATTTTATACTTATTTTATATTTATTTTCATCAGTTCACATACCATTATATGATTACATCACTTGTACTAAGGACATTTTTATGGTGTCATAATTGGTTTATTTCTCACACCCTGAATGGGAATCTCAATACACATATCAACATTATTGTTAGGGATCTATCCAAATAAAAGGGCCCTGTGTCAGTCTACTGACCATGTATATTTGGATGTGATTAAAGATATTTTGGTACATTCTATGAGATTATTCACCATTATGCCTCAATTAATATTTTTTTCTTTTTTTTAATTATATATATCGATCTATTTCATGTAGGTTTAATTTTTTATTGACCATACTAGTGATTGCATTCTATTTTGATATTACACGTGATGTTATTATATTTTGGATTACACTATGTTTTCTTCTATTGGTCATTATTTATTATTGGATTTGTTTTATTTATGATAGATGATTACCTAATATAAATGGAATAATATTCCCATTACACTACTTAGGCCTTCACCTCTAGTCCAAAGCCTCTTGCGTATAGGGAGTCACGCATTAGTTCTCATGACTCTCATGAAAGAAACTAATGATGTGGGTCAAGTCATTAAACATGGTATCATAACTCATAATATTTTTTTGTTATTTGAGGATTGGTAGAATTAAGAAAACAGTGTCAGAACTCAAGCAGAAGAAATGCTTGTGGCTGAATATCACCTATATATTGGATGACCAAGTTACTAGGGTAGTGGGGATGATTTTATTGGTTGTGATATTATATTCTAATGATATTCCTTAAGTGTTATTATGGTATTGTTTTTATGGAATATTCCTATTACCTCAAGTGGTGAGAGTGGGAGAGTTCATTCATCGCGAATATGAATGTTGGTTCACTTATCATGTCCATGTTGCTTGTATTTTACATAGTTTTCAAATTAATTAAATACAAATAGTAATATTTTTAGTATTTTACAAAATAAATTACTACTTACATCTAATTAATTTAATTTGACCTCAATTTTTTTATGTCTTTGACTAATGTGTAGGCACCAATGTTGTAGGCTTAAGCCTAGGGTGAGAACTATGTGGTTGTGCCAGTAGTTGTGGGTAGACCTTTAATGGTGTGTTTTTAGGATTTTTTCTTGAATGGGATCCTTTAAATTGATTCTGTTTTTATAAATATGAAATGTTAAATTCATTTCTATATCTCTATTTTTGGTATCTTAGAAAAATATTTTCTCAATGATGTCCCATGGTACCATCGAGGGAGAAGGATAAGGAGGTTCATGGAGTAGGTAATTATCCTACTTTACCAATATAAGTATAGTAGGGTGAGGATAATAACACTACCTTTCTACCCCAATATTTTAGGTAGAAGAGCTTCTCTAGTTGAGGGTTTTCCATTTAGTACCTTGGAGAAGAGGTTCCGATCAAGGAGGACCTACCGTGATGGATTTTTCATGAGGTTTCCATGTGAAACATCCACCATCTTTCTATGGTATAGGAGTTACTCAATATATTGAGGAATATATCATGGTTATCAAGGATGTTTTTGAGATTTTATAGACACCTAAGGGATGAAAGGTGACCTTCATGAAATATATGCTTCCAGGACCTATTAAGAGATGGTATAAAGAGATGATTCAGTCAAGGAGGTATGATGGACTATCTTGGAATGCCTTTAAGGAACCATTTTTTGATTTTCCCCTAATACTCCATAGTTACAGAAATATCATGGGTTTATGGTGATTCAATAGGGGAAATGTCTATGGATGACAACATGACTCATTTTTGGGGGTTTATAAGTTTCTATTGATTATTATATGTGAACAAGGTCTAAAAGGTTAGGATGTTTAGTATAGGACTTCGACTGAATGTGAGGCACTATTTTAGGCCATTTAACCTAACTTTTTACTTACCATGATCTACAAGGCCCTCACTATGGATAAAATCTTGGAATAGGATAGTGAAATAGGTCCCTTTATTACTTTTGTGAGATGAGTAGTGTCCTTCCTAGTGGAGTTGTGGGTGCTTATTCTTGTGGTTTGAAGATGAGGTCAGATAAGATGGGAAACACTGATGAGTATAATTTAGGATAAATAAGGGGTTATTTAGCCCCTTATTTAGGAGGATTGTTGGTGATCATATTCGTGTGTGACATAGTTTGCTGTAAATGGACATATGTGACTAGAGATTAGTTGATCATAATGCATGCACATGTGGTAATGATTCTTGGGGTGTCCACATTGTTTACACAATTAAAGGATTTTAGTTATAATAATAATAATAATTATGTGTTGAAAATAATAATAATGATAATGAATGAAATAAAATAAATAAAATGGAAATGGTTATCTCTTCAAAAGGTCACTTATCACGTGAGGGATAAAAAAGAAGAAGCACTGCACAAGGCCTTCCTCAACCTCGTGACACATGGGTTCTAGTTTTCTTGCTACGCTTGAAATGGATTTCACGCATCATATCAAACACATGATATTTTACCCAATATAACTTCATAAATCCTCTATATATATCAATGAAGGCTTGAAAGTGGATTCGGGGTGGAGCACACTTACTCACATCCCTCAGTTTAGAAACCCAGTCTGCATGTATGAACTTGATTGCACTGGATCCCAGAATACCATATGAATTATTATTATGGTAATATCTAACCATAAGGTAAACTCTATACTCCACCATAATTTATCTTGAGGGGATCACATACTGCTTCAACACCATATGCGCAACAAAAATATGGATAACATAAACCCTCAAGGAGGAATGATTTCATGATGAAGACAACATTCTGTGTAAATGTGGTGTGTGTCGATGTTTTGTATGACAAGAGTTGAAATGTCTCAGAATTACATGTAATTTTTTTAAAATTTATGGTATTATTTTGAGACTAGGAACTAAGATGGTAAACAATTTTGAGGCCCGATGTGCTTGGAATGGTCCGTCAAAAAATGTTATGTTTTAAAAAGTGTGCATGAGAAGTTTTCCTAAAAAAAGTGGAATAACTCTTACAAAGTTGCCCAGAACAGAAATCTGAGGTCACCATTGTGTTCAAGATGGTGGGTTTACCCTAGGTGCATCTTAAGTTCAGTTGGTGCAGGCCTCTAGTAAAAATACCTGAAAATGGCGTAACCGTAAATAAAATAATTAAATAAAATTATTTTCTTTTTCAAATCCTTATAACTCACGATCGGTGACTCAGATTTAAAATATGAGAGTATCATTGATCTCGTGAGGGTTTTGGGATGTAATTTTAATTAAAATAATTAAAATAAAAAAGAATTATTTTATTTTGAAATCATTATAACTCACAAATGGTAACTCAGATTAAAAATATGAGACCAATTTTAGGTTTGTAATGAGATGTTCTACTTAAGTAGGGCCTAACCTTAACCAGAACAAGTTGAGGAAAAAAGTTACTTTTCAGACTTTTCAAAAGAAAAAAAATAACTTAAAAGGTTATTTTATTTATTTTCTTAATCATTAAGTAGTGGCACATTAGCACTGCGATGTAGTGATGAGGAAACACTGAATCTCGTTAATTAACCTCATTATTGGAGTAGGGTGGCGACACTGCAACATGCATGCATCTTCCTTATTTAATAAAATAGGTAATTTAGGGTTGATAGACAACCCTGAAATTCCTCTGAAGAACAAGAGGGGAACCTCTCCAATGATGAACGCCGATGAATTGGATGACAACGATGGTGCCCTCAGAGGGTAGATTCAGGATCAGAGATCGACAGATGATGATGGACGATCTTCCTCGACCAATCTCCATTTTCCAAGTTAGGGGTTTAAATTCTTTGTGAATTGTTCTTTTTTTCTTTTGTCCCCTCCAAACGAAGAAATCAGATTAACTCTCTAACAAGTTGATCCGTGGATGGTTTATATTTTTGGGGATGGAGAAAATATTTTTGAGTTGAATTTGGGATTAAATATTAGTGTTTTATAAATCTATACATAATGATCCTGCTAACTAGAACAATCCTGGGTTGGCACGAACAAAGGTCAGGTTGTTCAATTTGGGTGTTTTTGGTGATCCCCCCCCCCTCTCTCTTTGTTTTTTGTGGCATAATAGATGGCGGCACAATGGCCGTTGAGGCACTAGGAGGAAGGGCCATATACAGGCATGCTAAAACATTGGTGGGAGAACAAGACACCCCACCACAATGATGGCACTCGGCTGCGATAGAGGTACTAGACCATGGCACCCCAGCCACAACGACAAGTGGGAGGCGACAAGCTAGTAGTGCGTTGAAACGGCAGTAGAAGCTGTTGGCACGGAGGTCAGTGATTATCCAATAAAAACATATATTCTAATTACATTTTAAGGGTATTAAATGTTCATTTTTGATCTTATGGGCCTGATTTAGTGCATTTTTATTATGAACATCCACTCTCATCATTTTTGCACTTCATGCCTAATATACACCAATTTAGGCCCAATGAGTCATCTAATTCTAAGGAATGTAATTATAAATATTTTAATTTGATATTTAGGGAAATATATCTACACTTAAATGTGAACATTTTTCATTCAGGGATCAATGGATGATTCATAAACGATGATGGATATATTTGGAGATGAATGGAAGCAATTCTAGAGAAGGCAGATTGGAGACCAGCCCACTGATGAGACTGTGGGGCCCAACATAAATGCCCAATTAATCCCAAATTTCATGGGATTCTAGAAGACATGTATATTCACAAATCACTATTCAGGATCTAATGCTAATTCAGCTTCCATGGTGGACATTTAGGCGGCCCAAGTTAGAGATAAAAGTCTGGGCCAAATTCTGCGGCCCAGAAAAACAGCCCACTAATTTGACCATATCTCAAAATCCAAAACACCAAATTTTCCCAGAATTTACAGGAGTTTATAAGACATCTGGATATATATTTTCCTCTTCTATGGCCCACTCTGATTCGGCCATCTATAAGGTCATCCAAACGTGTCTGTTCGTTGGATGAAAGCTGGATGCCACCTCGGGTCAAATGTGGAAAAGTCCAAATTCCACAAGCTTTCCACCACCTATGGCCTACCAAAATTAATTGAGATGCTTTGTACTGTTGGAGGCTCGACCAAAGGGCTCAAAAATTCCTATTTAAGGTAGTAGTTTTGGAGGATTTAGAAATCTTGGGTGCTTGGTTTCATTGTACTGTTATGCTGCCGCTTTGTGTTTGTAATCACATTTCTTCCTCATGTAAGTTGTTTAATTCACCTTAGTTTCTTAATAAAAGTTCTTAATTTAATCTTATTCTGTTCTTCTACTTATCACGTTGATACCTTTGGTTCAAGGTGTGGATTTATTCACACCATACTCTGTGATATTTATCACACAACAGAGGAGTGATCTTTTTTTATTGTTGTTTTTACTTCTTCAATTCCACCCTTGTAAGTCTACTTCCCGCTTCCGTTGAAGACATGTCATCAATGGAGGGAAAAATATTTTATGGGTTGATCCAAGGGAGTAGCAAGGGGCTGTATTGGATGTTATTTATCACTCCATTAATGGATAATCACTTCTTTTAAATGAGATTTTTATTTGATGATTTTAAAACATCTTCATCCTTATTGAATTTAGGGTCACACATTTCAAGTGATAATACGAACCTCTACCTTGGAGTGCTCAAAACTTTTATCCTTCAAGTTTATAGATGATTAGTATTAGGGTGCGTAGGAATTAAACCAATAACTGATGATTTTGTTTGATCTTATTAAATGAATCCATCTCAATTATAAGAAATTGAATCATTAAAAAAGTAATTCATCCAATCCACCCCGAGAGATAACCTAGGATCAACTCATTCTTTTAAATTGAATTCACTTAAATCTGTTAGTTATCCTTTAAAACCATATAAAATCAACCAAATTTGGCCACTTCATAGCAAAAAACAGTCCATAGAATTTACGTGTCTATAGGTTTCTTCTTAGGTCTATGAGGATTCGATAACCCAAGCTAAAGTATAAGGACCGTTCTACCTTCATCTATTGGGTAAATTTGAGCGAAAATAAAATTTTGGCGCCATTTCTGGGGACCCAAGTAAGTCATCTTAACACCCATTCTATTCTCCCCCATTTCTTCTTTTCTCATCCAAATTATCTTATCTTGTCCCTTTCTCGTTTTTTTTTCTTTTGGTGCATGTTCGCCTACACCCGCGATCAATCAAACCGTCTAGTTAGGGTGGATAGTCCTGGGGTTGGGGAGTAAAGTACACCAAGGGAACTCATTCCATTAGATCATAATATTACTAATACTCTAGAGTCCAAAATTGAGCCAATTTTAATGGATGGTCTTCAAGGAAACCAACTCATAAACCCGGGTGGAAACCAAAATGGAAACCCAAATGAGGCAGCCCCAAAGTGGGGGGAATGCGGTCAATCAAACCATGAATGACTACCTCACACCTTTTTGGACCAATGCCCCATCATGCATTAGACACAATTCACTAGGAGATACCAACTACATATTTAAACCTCATGTCCTAAACCATATTCCCACATTCCATGGAATGGAGTCCGAGATGCCCTACCTTCACATTAAAGAGTTCAATGACATTGTAGAAACCATGTGTCCCCCACATCAACTAGAATCAGCTTATATGAGTCTATTTACTTTTTCTTTAAAGGATCTAGCTAAAAATCGGCTAAACGATTTGAGACCATCATCCACCAATTCATGGGACCAACTACAAAGAGAATTCTACAAAAAATACTTTCCCCACCACAAAACAATTTCACTTAAAAAGAGTATCCAAAACTTTTTTGAAAAAGAGGGAGAGTCATTCTATGAAACATGGGAGAGGTTCAAAGACACTCTAAACATGGTTCCACACCATGGTTTTTCTATTACTGAACAAGTGAGAATTTTCTATGAAGGTTTGGGTCCGGGGAACAAACAATTCATTGACATGATGTGTAATGGAACCTTTAAAAACAAAGCCCCAAATGATGCTTACGAGTATCTAGAAATCCTTTTTGAACAAAAACAAACCTGGGGAACTTCACCTTATTCTGAAAATCCACAAAGAAATACTGGAATTCATACACTTAGAGAAGAGGAAAGCCTTAGGGATAAACTCGCAACACTCTCTAGGAAGGTTGAAGAGATAGACCTTAGGAAAGTCCATGAAATCCAAACTGTTGACCCTGTTTGCACAATTTGTGACAAACATGACCAAAAGACAGACAACTGACCAAACATTCCATCCATCAAGGATATTCTCTTAGGAGGACCCCAAGTGGAAGTAAATGCTTTGAACTTTCAAAAGCCTCAATACCAAAACACCTTCAACCCAAGGTATAACAACCACCCAGGCTTCCACTGGAAAGATAACCAACAACCTAGCCAACCACAGGGACAGAATCCTTACCCCCATCAGAACTACCAAACCCATAACCAGTTCCAAACCCAACCTATCCAATACTAACAGCCACCGGTCCATTTTCAGCAAACCATCCCACCTCCAAAACATCCCACTGGGATAAACCAACCTACTCAAGCACCCACCCAAACTATTCCACAAAGCCAACTAGAAAAACTGTGCAAACAAATGGAAAGGATGAACTCAGAAGTCTCTTCCCTTAAAAAAGAACTTCAAACCATAAAAACTGGAAAGGCACCCATTCCTACTCAGGCGGTACCATCCTCAACTTCAATGGGAGAGTCAAGTTTCACTCAAACAACTCATGAACAACTAAAGGTTGTGACTATTTTAAGAAGTGGGAAATCAATTGAGAAACCTGAACAACTAATTCATAACCCACCTGAAGATTCAAACTTGGATGAAAATTCAAATGAACCACAAGATCAAACTAAGGAAACTGATAACATTGTCAAGGAAACAACTCTTCAACAAACAACCCCACAACTTGCACCATTTCCTCAACGCATGAGGGGGAAACCCAAGCCTGAACTGAGTGAAACATTGAGGGAAATATTCTCACAAGTCAAGTTGAACATTCCTCTTCTCGATTCAATCCAAACCATACCTTCCTACTCAAAGTACCTTAAGGACTTGTGCACTTTTAAAAGAAAAATTTCACATAAAAACCAAGTCCTTTTGGCTGCTAATGTGAGTACCACCATTCAAGGGACCATTCCTCCTAAGTTAAAAGACCCGGGTTGCCCTTACATCAATGTTGAACTAGGAGAGAGAAAAGTTTTCAAGGCCTTGTGTGATCTAGGTGCTAGTGTAAATCTCATCCCCTATGCCGTGTACTGCCAGTTAGGCCTAGAAGAACTCCAACCCACATCTGTCACACTTCAACTTGCTGATCGTAGCATTAGGGTTCCAAAGGGTATTTTAAAGGATGTTCTAGTAAAGGTTGAAAACTTCATCTACCTTTCTGAATTCATTGTCCTCGACAACCATCCAAACTTAGTAAATAAGGAACAAACCCCAATCATCCTTGTCCATCCTTTTCTTGCAAAAATCAACTCTGTTATCTGAGTCCGAAATGGGAACATGACCATCACCTTTGGGAACATGAGTCTAGACATGAACATCTATAATGAAAGCTCACAAATAGGGGATGATGAGGACATTCATGAAGTAAACATGATCGGAAGCATTGATAATGAATCCATGGAACATCAAGGAATATTTGATAAATGTTTAAGTCAGGATGAGATTGATTTCCTTGGTTCATATGAAGGAAGTTTATCTCCTTGGCTTGAATCATTTTCAAATTGATCTTATGATGAAGTCTTAGGTCCAACAATCAGTGAAACCTTTCAAGAAACCACTTTCATGGAGACCGCTCCAATTTCCTTCCCTAAATCTGATCAAGCCAATCTAGTAGCTGAAACTTCTACATGTGGGGAATAAATCCTATCTAAAACTCTAAAAAAAGAAATTGAACTTGATCCAATGTCCCAATATTCTGCTGAAATTCCGAACCAACCTGATCTTGAATTGAAGGAACTTCCTGCTACACTCAAGTATGCTTTCCTAGGGGACAATCAAACACATCCTATTGTCATTTCTTCTTCTCTTGAATCCAATCATGAGAGGATTCATCTAGATGTACTTAGGAAGCATAAGAAAGCCATTGGTTAGACCCTTTCTGATTTTACCGGGATTAGCCCACTTGTTGGGACTCATAGGATTGTTCTGGAATCTGATTCAAAGCCATGTCGTCAACCTCAACGGCGACTCAATACTAATCTCATGGAGGTAGTAAGGAAAGAACTTCTGAAATTGTTGAAAGCTGGTATCATATATCCCATAGCTGAGAGTGAATGGGTGAGCCCAATCCAAGTGGTTCCAAAAAAATATGGAATCACAGTGATAACCAATGAGGATAGAGAGATTCTTCCAACAAGGGTGAGTAGTGGATGGAGGGTCTGAATTGACTATAGGAAGTTAAACTCATTCACTAAGAAGGACCATTTTCCCTTACCGTTCATTGACCAAGTCCTTGAGAGAGTGGAAGGTCATGCGTTATACTATTTCTTAGATGGGTACTTAGGGTACAATCAAATTGAGGTCTCCCTAGAGGATCAAGGGAAGACTACATTCACATGTCCATTAGGAACCTTTGCTTTCAAATGCATACCCTTCGGGTTATGCAATGCCCCTGGAACCTTACAGCGGTGCATGATGGGAATCTTCTCAGACATGGTAGGTTATTTTCTAGAGGTCTTCATGGATGACTTATCTGTGTTTTGGGATACATTTGAGGGATTTCTGCAGAATGTGGAGAGAGTCTTGTTAAGATGTGAAGAAAAGAATCTGGTCCTAAACTGGGAAAAATGCCATTTCATGGTTAAAGAGGGACTAGTTCTAGGCCATCTGGTCTCAGGTAGGGGGGATTGAAGTTGATAAAGCCAAGGTTGACATCATTCGTCACCTTCCATCACCGAAAACTATCAAGGAAGTGAGATCTTTCTTAGGAAATGCTGGTTTCTATAGAAGATTCATCAAGGAATTTAGTTCAATATCCCGTCCCCTTTGTGCTCTCCTAGTAAAGGATTCTCCATTTGTTTGGACAGAAAGCTGTGAGGGTTCATTCTCAACCGTCAAATCCTCTCTCACCTCTCCTCCCATTATGAAATATCCAAATTGGAACCTTCCTTTTGAACTTATCTGTGATTCCAGTGACTTTGCTGTTGGAGCTGTGTTAGGACAACGCTGTGATAAAACTCCTTATGTCATTACTTATGCAAGAAAATCCTTAAATGATTCCCAAATAAACTAAAACACTACTGAAAAGGAGTTACTTTCTATTGTGTTTGCTTTAGAGAAGTTTAGGTCCTACCTCTTAGGATCCCACATCACTGTGTTCACTGACCATTCTGCACTAAAATACCTCTTCCAAAAAAAAGTTGCTAAGGCTAGACTGATTAGGTGGGTCCTTCTCTTACAAGAATTTGACCTCATAATCAAGGATAAAAAGGGCATTGAAAATGTTGTAGCTGATCACCTATCTAGGATGGAATTCAAAGACAACTCAAATCACCTTTCTGTGTCTGATTCATTTCCTGATGAACAACTTTACTCTGTGAGTGACTTCCCTTGGTATGCCGACATAGCCAATTTCTTAATTATAGGAGTCATTCCAAAATTCTTAGGGACTCATGCTCTAAGGAAATTCCTTTCTGATGTTAGACACTATGTGTTTGATGATATATACCTCTATAAGCTCTGCCCTGACCAAGTCATTAAGAGGTGTGTTCCAGAATCTGAACAAGAGTCCATCCTTAAATTCTATCATAGTGAGGCATGTGGAGGTCAATTTTCCTCTAAGAAAACATCTGCTAAGATTCTTCAATGTGGTCTCTTCTGGCTCACCCTCTTAAGGGACTCCTACACATTTTGTCAAAGTTGTCCTAGGTGTCAACAAGTAGGGTCCATCACAAGAAGGAATCAAATGCCACTCACTCCCATATTAATGGTTGAAATATTTGACTGTTGGGGAATTGATTTCATGGGTCCCTTCCCAAACTCTCGGAGATACCTCTACAAACTCTTAGCTATTGATTATGTCTCAAAATGGGTTGAGGACATTCCCACTAAGTCCAATGATCATCAAGTTGTGATTCGATTTCTGAAAGAGAACATATTTTCTCGATTTGGAATTCCTAGGGCTATAATTAGTGATTGAGGAACCCATTTCTGTAACCACACATTCACATCACTCATGTCTAAGTTTGGTATTTCTCATAAAGTGTCCACTGCATACCATACTCAAACCAATGGTCAAGCTGAGTTAGAGAATTGGGAGATTAAGAAAATTCTTGAAAAAACTGTCAACCCCTCTAGGAAAGATTGGTATGAGAAACTCTTAGATGCTCTTTGGGCCTATAGAACCGCATATAAAACCATTTTAGGAATGTCCCCATATATGTTGGTTTATGGTAAAGCATGCCATTTGCCAGTAGAGATTGAACATAAGGCCTTTTGGGCAATCAAGAAAATGGATTATGATGTCTCATTGGCTGGAACAAAAATGAAATTAGATCTCAATGAACTAGAGGAACTAAGGATGGAGGCTTATGAAAATTCAAGGATCAATAAAGCTAGAGTTCAAGCCTACCAATCTAGGAATATCAAGGTCAAACATTTTTAACCAGGAAAACTTGTGCTCTTGTATAGTTCAAAACTTCATTTACACCTGGGAAAGTTAAGGTTTAGATGGTCAGGACCTTTCATAGTGCATTATGTGTACCCCCATGGGGCAGTAGCGATTCAAGATCCCACAAGTGGTTACATTTTCAAGGTCAATGGTCAAAGGTTAAAACCATTCATTGAATCATTCAATAAACAAGAAATAGAGGTTGAGTTAACTGAGCCAACCTATGAACCAGGAAAAAATTAATAGATTTAGGGTCCATGTCTGGCTAACGACGTTAAAAAAAGTGCTGAATGGGAGGCAATCCATGGTTTTCAAGTTTACAATAATTTCGTTGTTTTAATCAACTTTATATTTTAAATAGGTTTAATGAGACATTTTGATATTTCGAAAAAATAAAAATAAAAATAAACTGTTGACCTGTTCTTCTATAATGAGTATGGATGGGTACGAAAGGGGAGCACCATATTCATCCGTGTCACGTGGTGTGATCCTTGAGTAATACCTTACCTACAAATTTAAAAAGAAGACAATGTATCATCAGTTTGTTTTTTAATGTGTTTGTAGGTTAAAAAAATTAAAAAACACAAATAAATAAACAAAAATATAATAATAAAAAAAAGTCCACATCATAGGTCATGGGTAAAACCCTGTCACAACCGGCGAAGCCGCGGGGATTCAAACCCGGGACCGAAGGGAGACATGGGCGCGCACTTTCCACGGACCTATGGCTTCTTGTGCTTCCTTATTCTATAATTTTTATATATATTATTATATTTTACTTCCTTTATTATATAAATATAAATATATATATATATATTGTTTTTTTGTTTTTTTTGTTTGTTTTTTTTTCTTTTTTCCACTAGGGAACTTTGCAAGCGACATGTATATCAAAGGAATAATTCGAGCGGCAAGAACTTCAAACTTCAACCACTAGGTGACTTCATTCCATGATCCTCATATTTCAAATTCCTTATTGAACTCCCCTTTTTATTCCTCTACCCCATTCTAAATTTTATTTTTATGAAACTAGGGACAGTTTCATTCTAAGTTGGGGGGGTGTGGCAACAAAATGTTTGTTTAAAAAAAACAATGATAAAAAAAGAAGTAAAATTACTTTATCATTCATATAATAACATCTTTTATCACATTAAAACTACATATCAAATAACTTTTATTTCCTTGACTCTTAATTTAATTCATGATTAAGTTTAAAAGCATCGATTTTGGAAGTACGGTTGTCCAATGAAAATTTTCATCATTTTTATTTTCATCCATTAAATCAAAATGCCACAATGCACGTCCTCTAGAATGTGGGGTACTAATTTGAATTTTTGGGGTCCCATAATAAATAGCATAGGTTGGTTTGATTTTTATGAATAATATGAGTATTCAAAAAAAATTAATTAAAAAAAAAATTAAATTTTTTTTTTTGCGTGAAGAGCAATGGATTGATAAAATGCGAGGCTTTAGGTACTTAGGGATCATGAATCCAGAGTTGTCTAGCCCTGAGTTTTCAATATATCTTTATTTATGGTAATATGACTTTGTTTTTGATTAAGTTAACTCGAGACGATTCCCGAGTACGTGGGCTTCACTTGGTGCCCTAAGGCCTTTGAGTCTGGGAGTCATCGACAAAGTCTTGCTACATGGGTTAATTTGATTAACTGCAATCTCAATTACTATGGAAATATTGGAAAAAAATCCAAAAAAAAGAATGAAGAATACTCATATTAGGATTAAATGTGATTCCACCTAGCGCTTCCATGATTTTCCCCATGAATGAAAATGAACCCCCATATCTATTGTGATTCACAACACATCATTACACCTAATTGAGTTGGATGAAGTATGATGATGGATTTGATCAAAGGAATGAGCTTGGGATTGGGATATTATTTTAAATTCATCTTGTTTTAAATTATCTTGATAGGTTATAAAAATATATTTGTGTGCAGTTTACATTGTGAGTACTGTTTGTTATAATGTGTTTGAAGAAAGGAATTCAAATAAAATCATTGAATTATTTGCTCGGGACAGCAAATCTCAAGTTGGGGGGGGGTGATTATCAAATAAAAAAATATATTTTAATTACATTTTAATGGTATTAAATTTTCATTTTTGATCTTATGGGCCTGAGTTAGTGCATTTTCATTATGAACATCCATTCTCATAATTTGTGCACTTCATGGCTAATATACACCAATTTAGGCCCAATGAGTCATCTGATTCTAAGGAATGTAATTATCAATATTTTAATTTCATATTTAGGGAACTATATCTACACTTAAATTTGAACATTTTTCATTCAGGGATCAATGGATGATTCATAAACGATGATGGAGATATTTGGAGATGATGGAAGCAATTCTAGAGAAGGCATATTGGAAACCAGCCCACTGATGAGACTGTGGGGCCCAACATACAGGCCCAATTAATCTCAAATTTTGTGGGATTCTAGAAGACCGGTATAGGAACAAATAACTCTTCAGGAGATAATGCTAATTCTACCTCCATTGTAGCCCTTTAGGCGGCCCAAGTTAGAGATAAAATTATGGGTCAGATTCTGCGGCCCAGAAAAACAGCCCACTAATTTGATCATATCTCGGAATCCACAACTCCAAATGGGCCCAAATTTACAGGCGGTTAGAATAAATCCGGAGATAAATTTTCTTATTCTATGGACCCCTCTGATTAGGCCATCTAGAAGGTCATCCAAACGCATCTATTCGGTGGATGAAAGTTGGCTGCCACCTCGGGTCAAATGTGGAAAAGTCCAAATTCCACAAGCTTTCCACCACCTATGGCCTACCAAAATTCATTGAGATGCTTTTTACTGTTGGAGGCTCGACCCAAGGGCTCAAAAATTCCTATTTAAGGTAGTGGTGTTGGAGGATTTAGAAATATTGGGTGCTTGGTTTCATTGTAGTGTTATGCTGCCGCTTTGTGTTTGTAATCGCGTTTATTACTCATGTAAGTTGTTTAATTCACCTTAGTTTCTTAATAAAAGTTCTTCATTTACTCTTATTATGTTCTTATAGTTATCACTTTGATACCGTTGGTTCAAGGTGTGGATTTATTCACACCATACTTTGTGATATTTATCACACAACAGAGGAGTGATCTTTTTTTGTTTTTGTTTTTACTTCTTCAATTCCACCCTTGTAAGTATACTTCCTGCTTCCATTGAAGACATGTCATCAATGGAGGGATAAATCTTTTATGGGTTGATCCAAGGGAGTATCAGGGGCTGGATTGGATTTTATTTATCACTCCATTAATTGCTAATCACTTCTTTTAAATGAGATTTTTATTTGATGATTTTAAAACATCTTCATCCTTATTGAATTTAATGTGACACATTTCAAGTGCTAATACGATCCTCTACCTTGGAGTGCTCAAAACTTTGATCCTTCATGTGTATAGGTGATTAGTATTAGGGTGTGTAGGCATTAAACTAGTAAGTGATGATTTCGTTTGATCTTCTTAAATGAATCCATCTCAATTATAAGAAATTGAAATCATTAAAAAAGTAATTCATCCAATCCACCCCGAGTGATAACCTAGGATAAACTCATTATTTTAAATTTAATTCACTTAAATATGTTAGTTATACTTTAAATACATATAAAATCAACCCATGTTGGCAACTTCATAGTAAAAAACAGTCCATAGAATGTACGTGTCTATAGGTTTCTTCTTAGGTCTCTGAGGATTCGATAACCCAAGCTAAACTACAAGGACCATTATACCTTCATCTCTTGGGTAAATTTGAGCGAGAATCAGTCAGTGGCTGGAAGTAAGGGACGCAGCGACCCAGCCATGTCAGAGGTGCATGTGGTGCAGATCAGCAGTCCGCAGACTGCATCGGCAGGATGTACCCGTAGTAGAACTAGTCCACGTGAGTGGACTGACACAGGAGGGCAGCACCACTTGAGCGCTGCATTGGTGGAGAGGTCTGCTTTTTATAGGTCGTAGTATGATGCTGGAACACAATCCCTGTGGGACTACGTGTGGCACAAATCGGATTCCCAGTGGGTGTCCAAGAAGACGGAGGACTTGATCGTCATGAGGGATGGGTCAGTGGCGTGAATCTGTCCACTGGGTGGCCTAGGCTGGAGAAGAGGCGGCCTGCTGATGTGGTCCAGGTAGATGAGACAAATTGGGCCATTGGGCAGCTCGATATGGGAAAGAATATTCCCTCCAATTGTGGTCTAGGCCGAACCATACCCAATCCTATTGGGTTGGGTTGGACGAACTGGGTCAGGTCATGTGGGACCTCCAAGCCGGGTTGGTTGGGTCGGTCCCACCAGGCCAGACCGGGCATAGACACAACAAACCTATGTTTTCTAAAACCCCAATATCTTTCAAGCTAGGCGTTTGATTGACATTCCATCTTTGGCATCAGGACCCTTGTGGAGAGAAGGTCCTTTTGGATCATGCTAAGTGAGATTTCATGGAATTTGAAATATGATGAATGGATTGAGGATTGGTTTATCCTAGAATCAAGAGCGCTATGTGTGGGAATCCTGCAGCTGGATGAGACCCAAAGACTACTGGTGAGTGGGTCTATGTGACCCTGTAAGACTAGATGATAAGAGACCTTGTGTAAACTAGATACAAGCATCTCTATGTAAACCAACCACAAGAGGCTCTGTGTGAACCAGCTATAAGCGGCCCTATGTGGACCATCTATAAGTAGCCCTATGTGGACCAACTATGACGGTCTGAGTGGGGAGGGACTCTGTGTGACCCAGAAGACCCTCAGTGGGGAGAGACTTTGTGTGACCCAGTAGAAACATGATACTCATCAGGGATGAGTACCTTAGTAGTCCAAGGTGTTCAATGTTGTGACTGATAGTCTTGCTTTCCATACTTTGAGTTATACCTGGTGTGAGCTATCTTTACTTTGTGGTCTTTCTATGTGGTCTTACATCATGGTCATTCCTTGGTGGTTTGAGGTCCCTACTGAGTATTATTTTACTCACCCCTATACAGGCTTCTACCACATGTGTCGTATCCCATGTAGGTGATCGACACTTCGACGGAGACCTAGGTGATCTGAGACTAGGTGGTGCTCAGTGAGATGAGACAGATGGAAGATTCGATGGAGAACTTAGTGGTCCAGGACCAGGTAGTGCTCAGTGAGATGGGATGAAAAAACACTTCAATGGAGATCTTGGTGGTTTGGGGCCAGGTGGTGCTCAGTGAGATGGGACAGATGAGAATAATTCTACATCTACATGCATCTACCCTTCATATACCCTTCATGTGGGGTCTCGAGTGGACAAACCGTGGATGTTGTACTTTCTTTTGTGGTTTTGGGCTTGTATTTTGTCCCCTTTTTACCATCATTTTGTATTGTACTCTCAGTATTTATCTTAGTGATAGTTGTGGTTTACTTTGTGTTTACTTTCCACATTTTGAGATTTGTGTCTGTGTACATGTTTAAAGGAAAATGCCTTCCTTTTTTGGGATATACCAACATGGTGCTAGTCACCAGCCCCTGGCCTATAAAAGGCACGCTTGGGGTAGTCATGGCATGGGCCCTAGGTGACAGGTCATGAAAAATTGGTATCAGAGTAGGCCGATTCTACCATAGGAACTAATAGTCTGTAAATTTTGATGGGGCAATGATGTTAAGTGTTTCAGGTTCGGCTTTCGGGCTAGGGAGTCCAGTGATGGTGCGACAACCGACATATCCATACATCAAGACCTTAAATTCTGTTTTCAGACCCTATAAATGAAAACATTGTTTTCATGAATCTTTGAGTGTTTTCCAATGATCTTTTTGAGTCAGAGTCAGCTCACCAGGTATAATCTATTAATCATGATTCATCTATATCTATTTTAAGATGCCTCCATGCAGATCACCCGCTAGGATTCTAGTGCATGACCATGATGATGATCCATAGAGTGATGAGTATTGGTGTAGGGACAATTTCTTGAGATATAACTTTCAGGTAGTGTCCCAGCTTTACCACCACCTGTTGGTTAACAGTTCTTACCGACACTAATGGTAGAGTATGCATGTAGGCTTAGTGCATTACACGAGTTTCAGTGACAGAGACCCATCAGGTTCTGAGGCGAGCTCAAATAATAAGCATATAAGGATGGGATTGAAGTGGTGATTGAGTTTTCCATCTAGTCAGGAAACCATTAGATTAGATGGTAGTCCTGGCAGTGAGCCTTCTACATGGCTCAGCAGGGTGATGGCAGGTTTTAGATTACCCGATCTTACGATGAGGTGAATTTTCTATGGACAGGGATTGAGAACCTCTCTCTAAGAAGGGTCTATTGCCATAAAATCTAAAGGATATGAATTCCCAAGAGCTTCTAAAACTTTGGTGAGATGACATGTCTGTAGATGATTATTCATCGAGGCATACTGACTCTTCCAGGAAATCAATGAATATGATACACCAGTTCTTCAAGTCTCATTACTCTAAGCGAGATGTGTTTAGAGACATCCGAGCTAGCACTTTTCTTCAATACATACCTTCTTATACAAGGGTTCTAGAGAGAACCTTTATGGTTGAAATTTATTTGGCTGAGTAGATACAGCCAGTGGATGTCAATAGTGGGAAAGCAGGAAACCGACGTCAGTCTCTAAGACTTGAAAAAGTATGAGGATATATTTCTAGAGGAGGTTCCAAAACTACCACCTCATAGAGAGGTAGATTTTGGTATTGATCAGTACCCTGGGATGAAACCGATATCTACACCTGAATATCATATGGATTCTATAGAGCTCCGTGAGCTATGGGTACAGTTGGAAGACTTACAGAGGAATGGGTTGGTAAGGCCCAATGTTTCGCCGTGGGCATCCCCAATGTTGTTTTCCAAGAAGGAAGAAAAAATCTTGAGGTTATGCATGGAATTCCGACCCCTGAACTAGGTGACCATGAAGAAAAAGTATTCTCTACCAAAGGATTGATAAAATATTTGATCAGCTTAATGGAGAGATATGGTTCTCTAATATAGACCTCAGATTAGGCTATCACCAACTTTTAGTATGAGATGAGGACATCTCGAAGACAGATTTTTGATGTTGCTACTACCACTATGAGTACTTAGTATTGCCGTTTGGCGTAATGAATTACCCAATAGTGTTCATGGGAACCATGAATAGGATCTTCAATTTGTATTTAGACCAGTTTGTAGTGGTCTTCATTGATGACATCTTAGTGTGCTCAGCGTCTAAGGAGAAGCATGCGATCCACCTGAGGATGGTTCTGGACACAGTTCGAGAGAACCATATTTACAAAAATCTCTCAATGTGTGAGCTATAGGTATAAAAGATCCACTTCTTAGGACATGTCATCTTATAGGTTGGAGTTGCAGTGTATCTAGTGAAGATCGAGGCAATTATTTATTGGGAGTCACCCAAGAGCATTACCAAGGCGCAAAGTTCCCTTGGTTAGGCTGGGTAATATCAGAGATTTATATCCAACTTCTCCAGAGTGGAATTAGCCATGATGATTTTGAAAAATAAGGGAAAACCCTTCATGGGGATAGAAATATTCCAGAAGATCTTTTAGAAACTAAGATAGAGCTTGATGAGTGTTCCTATATTGAGGTTTCTAGAGGAGGGAACTGACTACGTGGTGTACTATGATGCATCAAGAATCGGGCTTGGTTTTGTCCTGATGCAGGGGAAAGTAGTGATTTCTTATGTCTCATGACAGTTGAGACTGCATGAGCATAATAATGAAACTCATTACCTTGAGTTCCCAGTGGTATTCTTCACACTGAAGATGTGGCGACACTACCAAATAGGAGAATGATTCGTCATCTACTCTGACCAAAAGAGTCTCATGTACATATTTTCTCAAAATTATTTGAATATGAGACAACAACATTGGATAGAGTTCCTCCAAGACTATGACTTCGAGGTAAGATATTCTTTTGAGAAGGGAAACATGGTGGTAGATGCTCTTGGTATGAGATCGTGTTCAAAACTACTGAATAAGGCCTCAGAGTAGTTAGCCTCGCTTTAGATATCCTTCATGGATGGGGATGAAGAATCTTAACTCTAGTAATTTATTATTACTCATCCACTCTTAAATGATTTAGGGAGTCACAACTCAGTGAAACTGACTATGAGTCTTTACATGCTCAATTATCTACAGGGAATACCCATGAGGGAAATTCAATAGGTGGGGAGCACATCATCCTTTTCATAGGATGTACCATTGTACCCATGGAATTAAAAGAGAAAGTGTTTAAGAAGTTTCGTACATCCCCTATAGAGGTATATCTTGGTGTGGAGAAGATGTACCAGGACCTGCGATGTCAGTATTGGTGGTCAGGGATGAAGAAGGTCATGGCAGAGTTTGTCTCAAGATGCCTCACTTGTCAGCAAGTGGAGGCTGAGCACTAGATTCCAGTAGGTTTGACACAACCCCTTGATGTAACAGAGTGGAAGTGGGATTATATATCGATATACTTTGTGATAGGATCACCACGTATGTCTAGGGGGAATGATACCATCTGGGTGATCGTAGACCGACTCACCAAGTCATCCCACTTCCTACCCATTCGATAAAAGAGTTAAGTAGAGAGCTTAGGAAGCCTATAAGTGAAGGATATAGTTTGACTCCATAGAGTCCCATCTATGGTAGGCTCAGATCATGATGTACTCTTTACATCCTGGTTATAAAAGGGATTACATGAGGTATTTGGGGCTCAGCTGTGCTTGAGAATAACCTTCCACCCACAAACATATAGTAAGACAGAGCAGACTATAAAGACCATGGAGGACATGCTTCGTGCCTACGTTTTGATTTTGGTTACAACAGGGAGGACCACCTACCACTGGTGGATTTTTCGTATAGAAAAATATACCACTCCACCATCAGTATAGAACCATTCTAGGCAATGTATGGATGGCCATGAAGGTCCTCGTTATGCTGGACTAACCTAGGGGAACCACCACTCAAAGGTCCAGAGATGGTACATGCTACCACTGAGAAGGTGAAAGTCATCTGAGAGAGGATTAGGACTACACAAAGATGACTGAAGTCCTATGCTGATAGATGATGGAGACCCATGCAGTTTGAATAGGGTGACCACGTGTTCTTATGGGTCCCTCCCAAATGAGGGATGATGATATTTGGTCGGGGAAACAAGTTATATCCAAGGTTCATCGGACCTTTCCTAATATTGGATAGAGTTGGTGAGGTGGCGTAACACTTGGCCATATCACCACATTTATAGATGGTTCATGATGTCCTCCACGTATCCCAGCTGAGGAGATATGTGCATGACCATTATCACATCATCAACCACAACAAGCAAGAGATTAATGACAGAGTGAAATTTGTGGATTACCTGGTGGTGATAGAGGATTGATGAGATAAGATCCTTCATGGATAATCAATTCCACTAGTGCGTTTATGTTGGTAGCACAAAAATATTCTGGAGAGCACATGGGAGAAGGAGGCTTAGATTCATGCTCAGTACCCTCTTTTGTTTGATTAGCCCTTGTTTTTTCTTATAAGGATATAAATACCTAATTGGGGGAGTAATGTAATGTACGGAAATTCCATGTATTTTTTTTAAATTATATGGGATTATTTTTAGACCAGGCGCTGAGACAACGTGCGATTCCAAGGACTGGTGTGCCCGGAATTGTCCGTTGAAAAATGTTAAGTTTTAAATAGCATGTGTGAGAAGTTTTCATGAAAAGAGTTAAATAACTCCTAAACAGGTGCCCAGATTAGAAATATGATAGAATAGTTGCATTCAGGATGGAGGTTTTACACTAGGTTCAACTTAAGTTTAGTTGGTGTGGGCCTCCAGTGAGAAAACCAAAAAATGGAATAACCATAAATAAAATTATTAAATAAAATTATTTTATTTTTCAAATCCTTATAACTCACAAACGATGACTTAGATTGAAAATATGAAAGTACCATTGAGCTTGTACGGGTTAGGCGGAGCCTAAGACTAGACGACACTATTTTTAGGAAGTAACCATAAATAAAATAATTCAAATAAAAAATAATTATTTAATTTTTTAATCCTTGCAACATTCAAATGGTAACTTGGATTACAAATATGATACCACCATTGAGTTCGTAATGAGATGTTATCTTTCAGCAGGGCCTAACCTTGACTGGCATGAGTTGAGGGAAAAAAATTAAATTTCAGGCTTTTTTAAAGAAAATTTAAATAACTTAAAATGTTATTTTATTTGTTTTCTTCATCATTAAGTAGTGGCACATCAGTGCTGTGGTGAAGTGAAGAGGTGGCACTGAATCTCATTAATGAACCCCATTAATGGAGCAGGGCGGTGACATTGCAACACACATGCACCTTCCTTCTTTAATAAAACAGGGAATTTAGGGTTGACAGACAACCTTGGAATTCCTCTAACAAACAAGAATGGGACCTCTCAAATGATGAACATTGGTGTATCAGATGATGACTGGGTCACATTTAGAGATTGAATTCGGGACCAGAGATCATTGGAAGATGACAAACGATCATCCTTGACCAATATCCATTTTCCAAGGTAGGGGTTTAAAATCTTAGCGAATTGTTCTTTTTCTGTTCTCCCCTCTAAATGAAGAACACAGACCAACTCTCTAACAAGTTGATCTACGGATGGTTAATATTTTTGGGGATGGGAAAAATATTTGTGGGTTAATTCTGAGATTAAATATTAGTGATTTAGATCTATATACTTCTTGATCCATCTAACTAGAACAATCTTAGGTCGGCACGAACAAAGGCCAAGTTGTTAAATTTGGGCATTCTTTGTGATCGATATATCACTATATATATATTTTTTCTTCATGGCATAATGGATAGCGGCACAATGAACATTGAGGCACCAGGAGGAAGGGTTGCAGCCAGGTGGGCCGCGACACCCGACCGTGGTGGCAGCAGGAGCCGTTGGTATGGGACATGGCCACCCGGCTGAGTCGGAGGAACATGTGATATAGATCTGCAGTCAGCATACTACAACGGAAGGCTGTACCCACAACAGAGCCAGTATACATGAGCGAACCAACGCAGAAGGGCGATGCTGCTCACGCACCACGTTGGAGGAGGGTTCCACCTGTTGCGGTCCACAGTGTGCGGTTGGCACATGATCCCCATGGGGCCACGTGAGAAAAAAACCCAATTCCTAGTGGGCATCTGAGCATAGGGAGAACCAGGCCACCATGAGGTCCTAGTAGGTGGCACGAATCGGGCCGCTGGGCATCCCGGGCTAGAGAAGAGTCGACCTATTGATGTGGGTTGGGCCGACGGGACAAACCGGGCCGCTCGATGTCCCGTGTTGGGAATGAACTTGCCTTCTAGTTGCGGGCCGGGCTAGATGAAACCGGTTCACTAGGCAACCTGGAAGGCTAGATGAACGTCCGAACTGGGCTAGGTCCAGCAAGTCCCAATGGGCCTAGCCCAATGGCCAGGACGAATTGGGCCGTACCATACCCAACCAGGTCGGGTCATGTCAGTCGAATCGATTTGGGTCATACGAGACCCCCAGGTTGGGTTTGTCAGGTCGGTCTAACCAGGTCGGACTGAGCCCAAACACAACCGACCCCTATTTTCTAAAACAAAAATATCATTCAGGCTGGGTGTTTTATTGACTCTCCATCTATAGTTCCGGGACCCTTGTGACTAGATGGTCCTTTGGGATTATTTTATGTGAGATTTCATGGAATTTGAGATATAAAAAATGGCTTGAGGAGTAGATTCTCTAGAGATCAAGTGCGATACATGCAGGAATCCTAGAGCTGGCAGAGACCCGAATACTAATGATGACCAGGTCTAAGTGACCCTTCATGCCTAGATGATAAGTGGCCCTATGTGGACCAACTACAAGAAACTCTGTGTGAACCATCTATAAGCGGCTCTATGTGAATTAGCTATAAGCAGCCCTATGTGGACCATCTATAAGTGGCCACGTGTGGACCAGCTATAATGTCCTAAGTGGGGAGAAATTATGTGTGACCCGACAACCCCACAACAGGAGTGGTGCTATGTGACCTAGCAGACCCATGGTACTCATTAGGGATGAGTACCTCAACAGTCAAAGGTGTTCAATGTAATGAATAATTGTCTTTCTTTCCATACATTGAGTTATACCTGGTGTGAGCTATCCTTGAATTTTGGTCTTACTGTGTGGTCTTGCTTCATATTCCTTAATTTGTGGTTTGGGATCCCTATTGAGTAATGTGTTACTCACCCCTACAAAATCTTCTTCCACATGTGTCATGTCCCTTGTCGGTGATCGACACTTTGATAGAGACCTTGGTGGTTTGGGACCAGGTGATGCTCAAAGAATCGAGATAGAAAGATGCTTCAACAGAGACCTTGGTGGTCCGGGACCAGGTGGTTCTCAGTGGGATAGGAGGTATGGAAAATTCAATAGAGACCTTGGTGGTCCGGGACCCGGTGGTGCTCAGTGAAATGAGATAGATGAGCATACTTCTACGGCTACCGGAAGCTACCCGTCACCTACCCTTTAGGTGGGGTCTTCAGCAGATGGAACGTGGGAATTGTACTTTCCTTTTTGGTTTTGGGCATGTATTTTGGCCCCTTTGTACCTTCAATTTGTACAGTAATATCAATAGTTTTCTCAGTGATAGTTATGGTTTACTTTTTGTTTACTTTCTACAGTTTGATCTTTGTGCGTGTGTATTGGTTTAAAGGCAAATGCCTTCCCTTTTTGGGATATGCCTAATCAGTTTTAGTCACCAGTTCTTGGACTGTGGAAGGCGGGCTTAGGGTTTTCATGGAATGGACCCTGGGAGATGGGTTGTGACAAGAGAGGTGTCACAAATATAGGTTTAATGGTATGTATACTGAATTAATGATTGAGTTTACAAGAATTAATGACACTATGATAGTTGATATCACAAGAAGAATCCAAACACAAGAGTTCTATCATGATTGTCTCGACACACTAGGATCTTAAAATCAGTGGCTGAATAAGTCGATGTGATGAAAAAAGAGTTTTGTTTTCAGGATACTTCACCATTCTTGGATGTGCAAAGGGAGTGTAGTGATTTTCTTATAAATAAATATGATAGATCACCAGTTTGAGGCGGTTTTCACTACCACTCAAAAAGGAGACCTCTTGTTTCCTTGAAAAATAGAGCATCTTGAACTGCACAATGGTTATAAAAAAAATGGTAACACGAGTCCCATTCCTACACTCATAAAAAGAATCCACTGATGGAATCATGTGACCAATCATGCGAAGTGACTGCCACTCCTATAGGAGAGATCTTATTCTCCTTGTAAAATAGACCATTGAAAACCTCATAACGGTTATGTGAATAAGGTTATGTGAGATTGAATACCTTTATTCATGTGAAGAGTTGATCCATCGCGTAATACATTTTCATCCCGAGCTGCCTCTCCTCCCACACCATCGTCGTCAATAGGGAGTCTAACAACCTCATCCCAAACCCCATGTTCAACCTTGAAAACTCATATCCAGGTTCTTGAATGTATCCCAGTGTTTATAGATTCAAGGCTGAGAAATCTAACAAAAAGGAGGATCTGGTGGTGTCCATATGCTGACCTCACCAATTTTGATAATCTCAATTATGTTTCAATATGCTTTGATAATCCCAAACAATGTTTATCTTTATTATAATTATTAATTCAATCTATGAAATCATATTATTAGGTTGATAAAATATCAAAATGATCATTGGATTTTGTTAATCAATGGTTATCTATGTTTATAATTGTTTAAAAATGTTACTAACTCAATATGAATATGATTTTCATAGAACAGAGAAGTATTAAGTGTTGAGTCACTGATACAAACCTACTAGTACATTGTCTACTGATAAGTAAAGGTCACTGATAGACCAAGCTTCCTATGACACAGGGTCACTGATACATTGTTACCGAGACATGCTACCGATACAAATAGACATACAGACAGCTACCAATATGAAGTCTACCGATACATACAGATACCGACAGACAACTACTGATACTAGTCTACTGATATAGACAGATGGCTACCACTAAAAAGTCTACCGATTCAAGAATTTCACCAGTATGGGTCACTCATATAGAAGGAGCTACTGAAAGAAGGAGCTACAGATAGAAGGAGCTATCGAGAGAAGGAGCTACTGATAGAAGGAGCTACCGATTCAAGCAGTCTACCATTATAAAAAGTAACAGCTACCGACATAAGACCTAATGACTCAAGTCCACCGATACAAGCTCACTGATACTATGAGCTACTGATGGAAACCAGTCACCATATCTCTAAACCCTACTTATGTTTATTTATTAACAATAGTCATATTTGATGTTTTTAATGCAACTGGTATTAATTAATGAGGGTTGTTTGCATGTCAGGGAACCGTACCTTGTACCTGTAAAAAGGTAATCATTCCCCTTGCTGGAGGTCAAGGTATAAAAGGAAGATCAAGATAATGAAGAAAAATAGAAGAATATACGTGAATGTGTGTGACACCTGAAGTGAATTTCATAAAGAAGAACACGAGAAGAACTCAAAGAAAATTCATACACATCAAGTAGAAGTTTCAAATAAGTAGCTCAAGTGTTACAAAGAATACTCTCTTACTCGAGCTGAACACCTACAATGGAAGTGAAGGAATAAAACTATGACACTCTTTTTTCCTTAAAACATCTAAATAAGGACTCAAAGATTCATCTACATCAATCTGAGGAGTCCAGAGCTTCACTCACAACACATAGAGCATTCTAAACTCATCTCTATTTGTTTAGATCTATTGTGTTTCATTTATCTACATATTGAGCAGTGTGTGTTCTATATTTTAAGCACACCCTGTCTCCTGTGCTGAACTAGAGGATATCTAAAATCCTCACTCAAACCTTCTGGATTCTTTTAGTTCCCACTGTGAATTGTGGTAGAGGTCAAGTGTGACCTGAATAGCCTGTTTGCTATTGTTTGTGTTTTCCCACGTAGAACTATGGTATAGGTCTTAGTACCTGGACAATATTTGTACTATTGTTAAATATGATACAGGGTGTGGATCAAAGTCTATATACATTGTTTGAGAGGACTAAGTCTCATCTTGAGACAGAACCTCTTGTTTTAAACTTCTGTTCTTGTTACCTTTGTTAAAACTATTTTTAATATTCCACTACTAAGCACTTTAAATATAACTCTATTTTAAAGTGACTCTAATAGTTAAAATATCAAGTGTTTATAACTTTTGTTAGCAAGTAAGTTAGTTTCAAAAGTTAATTAATATTCAGATTGAGTTAACTGAGAAATAATAAATCTCTTGAGAAACTAATTGAAAACTTACAATCTTTATAAATTCAATACAGTTTATTTTTTATTTAATTTGGGGGATTTTAATCATAAATTTTTTAACATAAGATTCTAATTGGAACTCAATTCACCCCCCTCTTGAGTATCCACTCTGACCAACATTTGGTATCAGCAGAATATTTGTTAATAAAGGATTTCCAAATACTCTGTTTTTCAACTGTTATTTTAGTTATATCTTAATGATCTTATATTTATATTAGTTCTAAATTTTATCTCTTTAAATATATTTCCTAAAATCTAATTATGGATAATATACTATAAGGTGATGCTACCAATAGACCACCTTTCTTTAATGGTGTTAATTATGCCCAATGGAAACTAAAAATGAAAATTCATTTAGAAAGTATGGGATTTGATATATAGACTGCTATAGAGATTTAATATAAGATTCTAGAAACATAAAGAACTACTTGGTATGAACCTACAAAATCTTCTTACAATAATAATTGTAAAGCAATGAATGCTTTTTATAGTGCTTTAGGAGATGAAGAATTTAATCGAATTTCTGCTTGTAAGATTGCTTATGAAATCTGGGATACTTTGGATATTTCCCATGAGGAACAACCAATGTTAAGGAAATGAGATTGAATACCTACACTTTTAAGTATGATAATTTAAAATTAAGCCTAATGAAGCTATTTCTGACATGTATCTCAGGTTCAATGAAATTTTAAATACAATGAACTCACTTGGAAAAGCTATTCCTGCAAAAGAGACAATCAAAAGGATACTAAGATGTCTGCTAGAAAGATGGAGAGGCACATCAGTCTCAATAAGAGAATCATGTGACATAAGTTCACTACCTATTAATGAGATTATTGGTAAGTTAATGATGTATGAAGAGGAGCTGAAGGTGAACAAGGAAGAAGATTATGAACCAAGAAAGAAAACAGTAGCATTTAAGACCTCTGCTTCAAAAACCAAGGACAAGGAGAAAATTCAAGTTACATGTGATAGTTCAAGCAATGAATAAAGTGCATCTGAAAGTGATGATGAAATGGATCAGATATCCAGACGATTTAAGAAATTATATAGGAAAAATAAGTTCTTCAGAAAATCTAATTATAAGGGAAAGTATGATAGTAAAGGTAATTGGAAGAAGGATTGGAAAATGACTGATAAAAGTGATGACATAGTCTGCTACGAATGCAAGAGAAATGGGCATGTAAAAGATGAATTTACAAAATTAAAGTACAAGAATAAATATGAAAACATTGAAAACAAATATAAGAAAGCAATGAAAGTAACCTGGAGTGCTTCAGAAGACAATTCGAGTGATTCTGATTCTACCCAGGATGAAAAATATCACAAAGCTAATACGTGTTTCATGACAAAAACATCTGAGGTAACATTGGATACTCCTGCTTTAAATTATTATTATCTGGAGATGATTGTAATTCTAAAAACATGACTAGTGAAGAATTATTTTAATACTATAACATGCTACAGGATACCTGCAATGAGTTGAAGAATAAGTACAAATCCTTAAAGAAACAGTATGCCTTGTCCAGTACTGTTAAATATGATCTTATTATAGAAAAGGAAAAGAATACTCAACTGTTAAAGGAGAATACTCAACTTAAATTGTCCTATGAGAAAATTAGAATAGATTTGGAGAAGTTCAAGGATGGAAAGAAAACTCTTACACAAATGCTAGGAAAGAAAGTGACACCAAAATATATTACTGGTTTAGGATATCAGCCTGGACAGAGACAGATTACAAAAAATATATTTATTCCAAAATATGGGCAGTATGCCGCTAGTTCCAACTCAATAAATTCCTATGTCTCAACCATCTATTCACATAGTTATAGATCAAACAAAGTTTATCTTTCAAAATCTTTTGAATCTATTGATTATATGAAACCCATTAGACAAATCTGGGTACCAAAAGTTTTGCTTTCTAACCTGTCTGGACCCATGAAAATATGTGTACCAAAATCATATTCTGTCTAAACCTGTTTTGTAGGAAACCTTCTTAAAAAGTTTCTATAGGAAGACATGGTACTTGGACGGTGGATGTTCAAGACACGTGACAGGATATTTTTCATGCTTCAAGAGCTTAATCAAGGTTATAGAGGACATGTCACCTTTGGTGATAATTCTAAAGTGAAAATCATCGGCTTAGGCCAAATTGGTAACACTGATTCAATTTTAATTTCTAAATTACTATTTGTAGATGGATTAAAATACAACCTGTTAATCATTTCTCAGTTGTGTGATGATGGTTTCAATGTTAAATTTGAAAATGATGCTTTCCATGCATTTTATTCCCAAAATGTTTTGGTATTTACTACCTTGAGAAATGAAAATGTATATGTGGTAGATTTAAATTCTTTAGACAAACAAAAGGTTACTTGTTTAAATGCTTTTCATAAAGAGTCTTGGCTATGGCACAGAAGATTAGGACACTACAATGTTCACTCACTTAGGAAACTGACTAAGAAAAATTTATTTAGAGACCTACCTCAACTAAAATTCCCATCAGACAAAGTATTCAATCCCTATCAAAAGGGAAAGAAACATAAAGTTTCATTCAAATTAAAGAAATAAGTTTCAAATTATCAACCTATCGAGTTGGTTCACATGGACTTGTTTGGACCTTCTAGAGTTTCTAGTTTGAATGGGCAGCACTATGTTTATGTTCTAGTAGATGAATTTTCTATAGATACTTGGGTATACTTTCTTGCTCACAAAATGGAATCTTGTTCCTATTTCATGAAGTACTCCAAGTCTATAGAGAACCTTAGTGGAATTAATCTTAAGACCCTGAGAAGTGATCATAGCCGTGAGTTTTAAAATCATGATTTTGAAACCTATTGCTCACATAATGGCTAAAATCATAATTTCTCTGCCCCTAGGACACCTCAACAGAATGGTGTAGTAGAAAGAAGGTATAGAACCTTTCAGGAAATTTCAAGAACTATGCTTAATAACTATGACCTACCTATTTACATCTGGGCAGAAGCTATAAATAGAGCTTGTTATATTATAAATAGAGTCTTTATTAGACATATTCTTAAAATGACCCCTTATGATCTGTAGAATAATAGGAAGCCTAAAGTTAGTTACTTCAGAGTTTTTGGTTTCAAAGTATTAATTCTCAATACTAAGGATAACCTTGAAAAGTTTGCTTCTAAAAGTGATGAGGGAAACTTTCTAGGTTACTTTATAACCAGTAATTATTATAGAGTATTTTATAAAAGAACCAAATGTGTGCAAGAATCTATTCACATAAAATTTGATGAAACTGATCCACATGAACCTAAGAACCCTCTAGATAGTATTGAAGAATATTTATCAATTATAAATCTTAATTACAAAAATAGTGACCCTATTGTCAAGAAAACTAGTGCTGAGAATATTCCAGAATCTGCTTCTGGTGAACCTGAACCTAGAGAAGAACCTAAAATTTCTAGTCCTACCTATACCAGATCAACTAGGATTCTAAAGAACCATCTATTAGATGCATTAGTAGGTAACCTGGATAGAGGGACACATACTAGAGCTTCTATAAGAAATCAGGCTGAACATCAAGCCTTTCTTTAATAGTTAGAACCTAAAAATATCAATGATGAATTTTGGGTTATGGATATGCAAGAATAATTAAATAAATTTGAAAGAAACAAAGTCTGGGAATTAGTTGACAGACCTAAGGACACTTTGACCATAGGTACTAAATGGGTGTTTAGAAATAAATTTGATGAATCGAGAAAATCATTAGAAAAAAAAGCAAGGCTAGTTGCACAAGGGTATAGTCAAGAGGAAGGACTAGACTATGAGGAAACCTTTTCACTTGTAGCTAGATTAGAATATATTAGGATTCTACTTGCCTATACTGCTCATCTGAATTTAAAGTTATATCAAATGGATGTTAAAAGTGCGTTTCTAAATGGTTTTATAATTGAAGATGTTTTTGTTGAACAAACACCTGGATTTACTAATCCTCATTTTCCAAATCGAGTTTTTAAGATCTCTAAAGCATTATATAGTTTAAAACAAGCTCCACGAGCTTGGTATGAAAGACTTAGTAGTTTTATTATTTCAAAAGGTTTTTTTAAAGGAATTTCTGATCCAACTCTCTTTATTAAAAAAAATTTCTAAAGATTTTTTGATAGAGAAAATCTATGTTGATGATATTATTTTTGGATCTTCTAAAAATTATTTGTGTATTGATTTTTCAAAGAGTAAGCAAAATGAATTTGAAATGATTTTAATGGGAGAACTCAAATATTTTCTTGGATTTCAAGTTTTTCAAAATGACAATTGTATTATCTTAAATCAAAGTAAATATACAAAGGATATTTTAAAACATTTTGGTTTAGATAGTAGTAAGGGTAATGACACACCCATGAGTATCACTTGTAAGTTGGATGCTGATGAAACTGGAAAATCAATGGATAAAACCAACTAAAGAGGTATGATAGGGAGTTTGCTCTATCTTACTGCTAGTTGACCAGATATTATGTTTAGTGTATGTATGTGTGAAAAATTTCAAGCTAATCCAAAAGAGTCACACTTTCTTGCTGTTAAAAGGATTTTCAAATATCTTAATCATACTAATAACTCAGTATTATTCTATCCAAAAAGAAAATCCTTTGATTTAATAAGTTTTTCAGATGCTGACTTTGCTGGTTGCAAGTTAGATAGAAAGAGCACTTCTGGAACATGTCATATTCTAGGTAAGTCCTTAGTATCTTGGTGTAGTAAAAATCATAACTCTGTTGCATTATCTACTACTGAAGCAGAATACATTACTGCTGGAAGTTGATGTGCACAAATTTTGTGGATGAAACATACTTTACTAGACTATAGATATCAATTTAGACATGTATCTATAAACTGTGATAACACTAGTGCAATTAATATCTCAAAGAACCCTATATCTCACTCCAGGACCAAACAAATTGATGTAAGGCACCACTATTTGAGAGATCATTACCCAAAAGGTGATATTACTCTTGAATTTATAGGCACTGAACATAAATTGGATGAAATATTCACCAAACCATTAAGTTCATATAGGTTAAGTTACATTAGACATGAGTTAGGAGTGATAGAATTTGTAAGTTAGAAACCTCACCATTAGAAACCTCACCATTAGAAACCTCACTGTTAGAAACCTCACTATTAGAAACCTCACCGTTAGAAACCTCACCATTTGAAACCTCACCGTTAGAAACCTCACTGATTAGAAACCTCACCGTTATCCAAACCTCACCATTAGGCACACCTCACTCTTGGGCACACCTCACCGTTAGAAAGACCTCACCGCTAGAGTCCTCACTGCTAGAGTCCTCACTGCTAGACACACCTCACTACTAGAGACACCTCACTGTTAGAGAGACCTCACCGATAGGTAAACCTCACCGTTAGGGTGCTCACTGGTAGTTGTCACCAATATGTCATGCACTGTCTGATTTTCAAATCAATTATTGTTTTTGGTATAATTATTCTTATTTCATTTCGATTCCTAAATGATAAAAAAATCCTTTGTCACATTTAAATCCTCCGCAAACTCTCCTTTATTCAATCCTCTCTTCTCAAACCTCCACATTTCGCATGAACCCTGGATTCTTCGATCAGAGATGGCAAGAAAAAAGCTCCCAATAGTCAGGGATGAGAGTGATGAGCCTAATGTGAAGAAGCAGAAAACAGGACCTGAAGCTAGTGGTAGTGGCAGTAGAACAAGATCATGAAGGAATGTAGTGAACCCGCATTTGCAAAATAGAGAAATTGTAATAGAGAAGGAAATTTGTGCAGAATGGCTTATGCCCAGTAATTAGTAGATTCTGGGGATATTGGAGGAGCAGGGATGGATCAAATGCTGCACAAACAACAATGTCCCCTATTATCCCATGCTGGTAAAAGAGTTTTATACGCTTGTGAACTTTGAGAAATCTGATGAAGATAATAGAATGGTTTCAGTTGTGAAGTGAAAGGAAATATCTTTTTCCTCTGTTTAATGGGATGAATGTTTGAAAGTTCCATATGAAGGTGTTTTTGGGTATTTCTCGAAGACAATTCCTCCTACCAATGACATTTTATATTATGATATTGCCTTGGAAGAGCTCAACGGTCGTGGAAAACAAAGGAAAGTAGTGGCTGTAGAGATGGATGGAGAAAATAGATTTCTTTTCAAGTTCATCCAACATGTTCTAAGTCCAAGAAGAGGGGACTTTGCAAATATGAGATATCAAGATATATATTTGTTACATCTATTAAGACATGGTGTTTAGGTGAATCTATGTAAACTGTTAATGAATCAGATTGAGGATATGAGTAGGCCTAAATCAAAGTCCAATGATTTATTTTTTTCCAAGTTTATTTCGGTTATGATTAAAGTGAAGGGAGTAGCTAGGTCTCAGAATGAGACAGTGGTGGTAAGGAACAATTTTTGCATCATAAGCATAGTTTGTAAATATATGAAGATTGGGTGGAACCCACAGAAAAGGCAGTGGGTAATTGATGATGAGAGGGTTTATGATAAGTTTAACCCTATTGACCATCCTAATAGGCCAAAATATAGAAGCGATCCAGGTCTAGGACCTGATGAAGAGGAAACACAATATAGTGATGATACTAATGAGGAGGATACCTCTGTAGCAGATGGAGGTGATCCTGATTTCCCCCCTAGTCCAGCTGGTGAAGTGGTATCACATGAAAAGAAAAATCCTCCTTGAACCTACCTAGCAAAGCAATAGCTATGGGTGTAAGCAATGAAGAATCACCAGTTGATGAGGAAGACCAAACTAGTTTAGATCATGAGAATACTACCCTGGAGAATGAAGAAGAAAGAGAATCTGAAACTGAAGCATCTGTTTCTACCTGCTTGAGTCTTATTCCACTGATTGGGCACTCTTAAATGCCTACTAAGGAAATTGATAAAGTAGATAGACCTACACCTATTCCTGAGGAGCCTCCTGTTGTGAAATTGGATATGGTTGTGGAATATTCTTCTGAGAAAGACCTACCTGATGAGGCTGATATTAATGTACACATAAAAGAGAATGCACAGATTGAGGGGGAGCATCCTACCAGACATGGTACTGTTTCAGTTGCTCATGATATTGAAGACTGGGCTGAAGACCAAGGTTTTGTAGTTCTTGGGTTGGACTATCCTAATTCAGAAGATAAGACACCCATCAATAGACCTCCTATCACTTATAATCTCCTTTATGAAACTTTACCTGAGGACATAGTAAGAAAATCTAATTTAAACCAGTTGAAGTCTGATCTCTAGGACAATTTTGTGGAAGAAATTAAAAGAATGGAAACCTCTTTAATAAATTCTATTCAGTCTGTGATGATTGAATTGGTCTTTGGTGTTTTGGATGAAGTCAAGACCTGCCAGAATCAAATTTCAAGCTTGGAAGAGGAAGTTGAATCTCTAAAGAAATCAATTGTCTCTATGGAGTCTTATATGAGCTATAAATCTCAAGAAGACAAAGACTTGGATTTTGTGAAGAGTGTAGTTGGAAAGATGGTATCAGTTTTTGAGGAATTTAAGACTTCCATGGAACTACATGTCATCATAGGGGACTCTCTTGTGAAAAATATCATAAGTGGGCTGACTAAATCCTTTAAGGAAACAATTGCCTTTACTATTTCACCTATGAGTACTACCAGACCTTCTTTGGATATTGATCAGATTCGATCTGTGATGAGAGAAGAGATTGGATAGTCTTCTACCAGTGGCCTTGTAGACTCTACTGCTTTGACCCAAGTGGAAACTAACACTAGAGATATAGGGAAAATTGTTCATAATTTTATGAGAGAGTACACTGCTTCTCAAAAAGAGTTCAAAGACAAAGTGGATTTCTATTTCCAAAGGATCTACACTAAGCATTAGTTGAAAAATCATTTCAAGTTGCTGTTAGAAAACCTGAAACTGCCTCCAGTCTCTCAGGATTTTATAGAACAAGTAAACATGCTTAGGGAGTTGAATTTTTCTCTAGATAAATTTATGGAGAACAAGGATGATTTAATTTCTTCTATAGAAAGAGGAGGTGGGATCGTAATGGACTTTAGGAATCTTTTGCTTCCATTTTTGCATGTAGATAGTACTCCAATTATTGTACCTCCAGCTCTTCCAGCCTCTGCTCAGTCTTCCTTCATTCCTCATATGACTCAAGCTCAAGCAATCCGGAGCCTCACTCCTATGATCACCCAGCTAGCTACACAGTATAGTCCAGGCACTGTGTTAGTAGCTCACCCTCCATTGATCATCTCTAATGTTCCTAAGCCTCCACCTACAACCACCAAACCTAAATCCTCTTCTGATCCCAAGGGAAAATCACATGCTAAGGTGGTGGATTGAATAGTGGCTAGGACATTTGATAGGAATCACTTGTACTCTTTTTGTCTCCATTTTGTATTTCTCTATATATTTTTTCCCCACGAAATATATATGATCTTACTTTATTTCATCTTTTGTTACTTCTATCATCCTTTATTTACTACTTTTTGTTAATCACAAATGGGGATAAATATGATAAATATGACCATAATATAACATACTTTATATAAGGGAGAGAAATATGTAATATGAGCATAATATATTCTACCTCTGATACATTTATTTTATAATTTTACCTATGATACATTTGCATATAATACTATATTCTTTGATACATTTGAAAATGTCATGAGATGCAATTTATTTTACACTGATACATTACTACTTATTTTGGAGTTATAATATCATAATTTGTGATTATCAAAAAGGGAAAGATTGTTGACCTCACCTATTTTGATAATCTCAATTATGTTTCAATATGCTTTGATAATCCCAAATAAAGTTTATCTTTATAATAATTATTCGTTTAATCTATGACATCATATTATTAAGTTGATAAAATATCAAAATGATCATTGGAATTTGTTAATCAATGGTTATCTATGTTAATACTTGTTTAGAAATGTTATTGACTCAATATGAATATGATTTTCATAGAATAGATAAGTATTAAGTTCTGAGTCACTAATACAGACCTACCAGTACATAGTCTACTGATAAGTAAAGGTCACTGATAGACCAAGCTTCCTGTGACACAAGTTCACTGGTACATAGTTACCGATAAATGATACCAGTACAAATAGACAGACATACAACTACCGATATGAAGTCCACCGATACAGACAGATACTGACAGACAGCTATGGATACAAGTCTGCTGATACAGACAGATGACTACCGCTATGAAGTCTATCGATACAAGAATGTCACCAGTATGGGTCACTCATATAGAAGGAGCTATCGACATAAGGAGTTACTGACTTAAGGAGATACCGATAGAAGGAGCTACCGATATAAGGAGATATTGATTCAAGCGGTCAACCGTTATAAAAAGTAACAGCTACTGACACAAGACTTACTGACTCAAGTCCACCGATACAAGATCACTGATACTAGGAGATATCGATGGAAACCAGTCACCATATCTCTAAACCCTACTTATGTTTGTTTATTAATAATAGTTATATATGATGTTTTTACTAAAACTGCTATTAATTAATGAGGGTTGTTGGCATGTCAGGGAACCATACCTCGTACCTGTATAAAGGTAATCATTCCCATTTCCGGAGCTCAAGGTATAAAAGGAAGATCAAGATAATGAAGAAAAATAGAGGAATATATGTGCAAGTGTGTGACACCTGAAATTAAATTCATAAATAAAAACATGAGAAGAACTCAAAGAACAATCATACACATCAAGCAGAAGTTTCAAAGAAGAAGCTCAAGTGTTACAAAGAATACTCTATTACTCAAGCTGAACACCTACACTGGAAGTGGAGGAACAGAACTACGACACTCTGTTTTCCTTAAAACTTCTAAATAAGGACTCAAAGCTTCATCTACATCAATCTGAGGAGTTCAGAGCTTCTCTCACAACACATAAATAATTCTAAAATCATATCTATTTGTTTAGCTCTATTGTGTTTCGTTTATCTACATATTGAGCAGTGTGTGTTCTATATTTTAAGCACACCCTGTCTCCTGTTCTAAACTGGAGGATATCTAAAATCCTCACTCAAACCTTCTAGATTCTTTTAGTTCCCACTGTGGATTGTGGTAGAGGTCAAATGTGACCTGGATAACTTGTGTTCTATTGTTTTTGTTTTCCCATGTAGAACTGTGGTAGAGGTCTTAGTACCTAGATAGTCTTTGTACTGTTGTTAACCCCGATCCAGGGTGTGGATCAAAGTTTATGTAAATTTTTTGAGAGGACTAAGTCTCATCTTGAGACTGAACCTCTTGTTTTAAACTGCTATGCTTGTTACCTTTGTTAAAACTATATTGAATATTCCGCTGCTAAGAACTTTAAATATAACTTTGTTTTAAAGTAACTCTAATATTTAAACTAGTAAGTGTTTATAACTTTTTTTATCCAGTAAGTTAGTTTACAAAGTTAATTAATCTTTATATTTAGTTAACTGAGAAATAATCAGTTTCTTGAGAAACTAATTGAAAACTTACAATCATTATAAATTTACTACAGTTTAATTTTTATTTAATTTGTGGATTTTAATCATACAGTTTTTAATAGAAATTTTAATTGGAACTATATTCACCCCCTCTTGAGTATCCACTTTGATCAACACTGTATATAGTAACCAGGAGGTCCCTGATGAATTCTCAAAAGGGTGGTGTCCCGGTGAGGTGTTATCCAACATTTCACCGATTGAGCACAACTGCATGAAAAACACAGGGGTAGCTTCCAATCGTGATAAAAATGATCTCATTTTCTATGAAAAATAGATAATTGGAAACCAACATAAGGGTTATGTGAATGATCTTGTGTGAACCCACATAAGGGTTATGTGAAGTAGCTCACGTGCACATGAGACTGCATGCTCAATTTCATGCGAAGCATCCAAGGCATCACATAACCTATCTTTTGAAATAATGAAACACCATGTACCCTAACATGTAGATAGAATATTAACATTGTCTATGTACTCTTTTAGGTAAGCATGGAAGCGAGCACATTTCAACTTCTTGTATCCACCTAAGAAAAGTTTAAAATTACTTCATATACGGTTATGTGAAAAATTGTAGATAGAGAATCATTATATTTTTACAATAAATTCAGAATGAATTTATTCAATATGCCACAAAATCTAGGCATTAAATAACATTCAATAGCCACTACACCATGCCAATCCAATGAAATTCCACACAGTACACATGCAATATTCATGGTGACATTAGAAACTCCATGCCGCACTTGATATCACCATGTGAAGAAAATAAATATTCCATTAGAACACGTGAGAATCTATCTATCAATCCCCATTATATGATCACATGAGAATTTTGATGTGTGGTGACCTTATGAAAGCCTTCAATCACACAACACATTCAAGAGGCATGGGTTATGTGACAACCTTGTGATGACTGGAAACACTTTTCATGCACCATTTAGCATGTCAACTTGACATTAAAACACCCTTGGTCACGTTATGGCATCATACAACCATGGAAATGTGACATATCAAAGGAAGAGAAAAGATAAGATCCTTGAAAATGTCTTCATGTCGCCATGATGACCATCAATAAACCTGAGGTGTATCAAACTAAAGAAGAGAAACTATCCCTAATGATTTCTGTATATCGTCACAAGATCCAACAATGATCATGCAATGCGCCATAAGCGAATATGATGACTGAACAAGAAATGTCACAAACACCATCACAAGATCACATATTGATCATGCGACACACTCACAAAAATTAGTGATTGTAGCCCACAAAAGTATTTGGAAAATAAGGGGTAAGTATATAAAGGGAGAGACCCCTAGTGGTTATAAAGCTCATGCACCATATCATTGTTTAGAAGGATAAATTTCCTTGATGCTATCCAAGTAAAATTGTGAGACCCCCAAAATATTTTAGAATAAAACAAAGGAGTTAAAGGGGAGGAGGATAGAGGAACTGAAGGTTGCTAAAATACATGCAATGTGGTCCCAGTAATCCAAAATACACCACAAGACCTTGGCGTTATGTCTACCTCATCTCGCAAAATCCCTTTGCCTTGTCAGGCTCACTGCATGGAAGTCCTTGGATATGTTCAGGAAAATCAGTGGTTCTCATTTGGCACCATACGAGAAAATAGATATATTTTTCCAGAATATACTCACACATCCCCATATTTCCAATATTGTTTATGTGAGGCATCATAAAAAAAGCGAGTAAATGTCATTGACATTACTCGTGAAAAGTCACATAATAAACGACCTTTGTAAAATAAAACAAAGGGGAAAATAAGGATAGTTGTGAGAGATCTCACGGTCGATGAAAGACATGAGATATGCTAAGAAAGTCTAGAGTATGGTCTCATGAGACCCATGGAAAAACCAAAATTGGCTTATGAAATGTCCTAGGAAAGAAATCGAACACTCATGAAGGACCTTGTGGATGTCCATATGACAAGATGAAAAGTACGTTTACATTTTTGTATGATCAAACAAGTATTCATTAATTAGAAATAATCCAATAATGGAGGCATTGATGAGAGGGACTTTCAAACGCTCTAAATCAAGCGGTGCACTCAGAACGATCTACAAAGGAGACTTGAAAATCCGCATGGTGATAGACCCCTTTGCTGACTCCATCCTAGACTCGCGCTAGACACACCACACAAAGTGACGAACAACTGGGGTGATGATGTCTATATATCCCCCACCCCAATATGAAAAGGATGGGTTTTTTGGACTCAAGACGTTTGAAATATGGATGATTTGACTCTTGAACTATATTGACTTCTTAGAGTGGCAGATCTCATGACCGATAAGACTTCCATTAGGTAATATACTAGTGAAACAACTAAAGAAATCATGCACTATACATAAAGTAGTTCATGTGATTTTTCATATATTACATAAAGGGATATTAGAAAGACATGAAAAGAACATACCGCATGTCTGCTTGATCATGTGGGACTCAAAATAAACCGATACAAAAAAAATCTAAGGAATTCGTAATACAGGGTCTAGAACCAAGATCAAAAGTGGAAGACCTAAAAGAAATACATGCTATCTAGCCCTCATGTTCTTCACGAGAGTCATATAAGGAAACATGACAGCGCCATGACATGTTGAATAGATCTCATGAAATTCCTAAAATATGCTATTTGGGATACATGAAATCCTATGTACATGTGAATAAAGGTCACATGGTCCCCCTGGGAACTTCACCTTGGACTTGAGAAACCTTATGGGACTATCACGAGGGCCTTATTATGTCCTTCAGATACACCAACCAAATCATATAATGGTGTTCACTCATATTATTCAAGTATCACTATTGCATCTGGGCATGACAACGAAGCTATCAGAACACCCTTCGGGCAAGCCAACTGAGACTCACGATGCTCTCCCAGACATGAAAATCCAGTCTTATGATGACGTCTAGGGATGTTAGCCAATATACATGAAATATTTTAATCCATGTTTCACTAAATCTTGTGACACCCACTATATGTGACAAGGCAGGTCATGTGATGACTTCCGGGATAGGCCAACCAGTTCATGCAATGAATTTTAGGACAAGCCAACTCGGTCATGCAGCAACCATTAGGCTATAAGTAAGGTAAACCTCAGTGTATAAGCCCTGATAAAAAAGACAGCCTTAGAGTGTCTGTCCCTATCGAAGGGGAAACTACAGAGTGTAAGACCCAATAAATAGAGAAACTTCAGTGTGTAAGCCCTAATATAAAGGTAACTATGATGATATGATTCCTGACATATTCAGGATATGTAAGCCACCTCTTCAAGGTTTGAGCTCCATATTGATAATCCAGGGTGATCATAGTATCAAAGCCCTTATCCAGAGAAATGAAAATGATTACTTTCTAACCCTTGTTTCTCACAATGAGAATAGCTCACATGGGCTTAGGGAGTTTCACTGATCAAGTCATATGTACTACACACCCCAGAGTTACAGGGAAAACCTCAATGTGTAATCCCCGACTACCAACATCATATATTATGTCCCCGATCAAAATGGAATCCATCTTGGTATAAGCCCCTAGAATTCCCAAGACCTTGAGGATGGTCATAATGTCTCTGAGTGTGGTCACCCCCCTTCACATATCAATGGGTTTAGGGATAAAGTGAACTAAAAGAACTCTAATTCCTTTCATACTCAGGATATGTAGGACACCTTGTCATGGCCCGATATCTATACCAAACACCCCAAGGACTATCCAAGTATATAAGTACCATGTCTACATTCCACGAGGATGATCATATTTTCACCCTTGTTTCTAACACTGAGCATAGATCATGTGGGCTTAGGGAGATACGATGAAAACCTCATTAGGAATCATGAATTTAAACTAACTAGAGAAATCCTAGTATGTAAGCCTCATTGAGTGTTATGGTACAAACATGCCTTATATAGGGGAATATACCATGGGGCCAATCCCAAGGGTGTAAATAAACTATGATGACTCTAATTAAATAGGATACATTGGACATATCCATGAGACCCGAGCTTAAACATTTGGTGTCTTAGTACCTTCACATATGTCCTCTCTCCATGAAACTAAACTTCATGGGATTAACGAACAATGTGGGTTTTTATTCCTATAATAACCAAGATATGTTGGATTACTCATAATGGCTCAATCCCCTTCTCAGAGTATTAATCACCTCTTTACATGATAGCACATTCGAATGTATTTGGTTATACAAATTCATCACATAAACTAGTTATTCACCATTAAGGAAATGGATGAATAACCACAGATATATAGAGATGGATTCACTAATGAGACCGCACTCCCCTGAGTTCATCCATAAGACTCCCATTATTTGTTTGATTAGATAATTAACCAATGAATCACTTATTTAGGGTAACTGGTTTCATATCAGGATTAATAATTGATTCACAAATATATCTTAAATGTATAAGTGAGTCCTGGAGTAGGAAAAAATTCCCCCCAAAAAGGTGCGATGAGCACAAACTCCCATCCTCTCTACCTAAGAGTCACTGGTCCTGAAAACCCAGAGGACCCCTAGTCTTTGGAAAGCAGGTCTGTACCCTAATACAGATGGGGGAACCATTGAGAGTTTATGTGAAAATTTACAATGATATCCCAATGAGTGAAACCCATTTCCCACCTAAAAAACCCAAAAAAACAAGGATATTCTCTAGAGTTTTATTAGTGTAAATATATCGGTAATTTATACCAATTGTGTATGATCATACTAAAATAGTTCCATTCATGTGGTAGAATGGGGAATCTCCAATGATTTTTCTTAATGAAATCTCTATCTGTGATAAGTGTAGGTGGAGGGTAGATATAGGCCTCGAGGGTCTGGTTGAGGGGACATCAGACCGATAGAAGGGTTATATATGAGAGAATAGTCCATTGATCTAGTCAAGGATCATAGGGGAAGAAAGAAGCACACAATCATTAGAGGTCATTTTCATAGGAGAGTAATAGATCACATGGTTAGGGATTCCACTAGTGGAAAATAACATTTTAACATTCATATTTAACTAAAGTTGATGAATTATATGTTGAAAATAATAGTTTCAATGTTGGTTATTTTAAAACTGAAGTCAAAACATCACATAAAAATAAAAATAAGAAATATTTAAATATCAGTTTTTGAATAAAAGTAATTGTCTGCATATGAGTTTTATGAATTTACATAAATTTAAATAATAAAATTAAACTACCTTTCCAAGTTGATTTTCAATATAACCAATGAAGAAAAATTATAAAAAAATTAAATATTTTCTATGTTGGTTTTTCCTTAAAACCAATGTGTAAATGGGAATTCAACATTATTTTTACCCAAAATCGACAATCAAATTATGTAAGAAATCTATCTTTTCATATTAGTTTCATAGAAAACTAACCTGAAAACATTATGAAAAAAATTTAAAAACTTTATACATCATTTTTAAAATAAAATTTGTGTGTAAAGGGGATTTTTACATCAGTTTTGGGTAAAAAATAATGTTATAATCCATATCTTTAAGAATTGACATTGGTTTATACAAAAATGACATTTAAAGTTATAATTATTAAAAAAACAGAAAAAAAATAAACATGCTATTAACATAAAAAAAGGTTTCCCAGTAAAATAAACTAAAAAAATAACATAAAGTAGAAAACAATTGTCAAAATATACTTTTTTAAACATTAATTAAAATAGAGATACATGACACACAATATAAAAATTAACCATACATATATCATAATTTTGAAACAAACTATTAAGGTGGATAAAGCCTTCAACCATATATGATTCGAAATCATTGAAAATATACAATAAAAATTAATTATATATGATTAGAAAATAGAATAATTTGATATAAAACATAACATATTTAATATAAATAATGTTATTAAATTTATTTGTGGCCTTAGTTGTGATGATCTCGAATATTATTCTTAAAAAAATAACAACATTCAACATTTTATTTTTTAAACTAAAACTGTGGTAATGAAAAATTAAATTGAAAATAAAAACCAATATATATATATAAGAAAAATATATTTTATAATAAAAAATTTATTTACCTTTACTTTCTTGTAATTAATTTTATTCTTCTCCTCTATCAACAATTAATCATTTTTAAACATTCCCCATATCATGTATTTTCATATATCAACTAATAAAACATTTTTAGAAAGTATAATTAAGATTAATGAACTTACAAAAAAGAATAAAAATTAATTTTTTAACAATTTTATAAATTTTTTATGAACTCCACCTAATAAAGAGAAAATTAAATATAATCTGCATTCATGTTTGAAGAATATTCCTAACATCCAATAACTACTAAAATATAAAAATTCAAAATTAATGATGTTGTATTGAATAGAAGTTCATAATTATCTTAGTATTCATACCCATCATGAAATGAATGTAACAACCCCCAATCTATGTATTTTCTAATCTATCACATATATATGTAACTCTAAAATAATCATTCATACATTTCATAGCTGTTGAAATGTATTATGGGTCTATAAAAAAATAGTTGTATTGTTTTGAATGCTAAGAATGTGTAGATACCTAATTAAATATGTATTAAATTAATTAGCTTCTAGTGATATTTATTTCAAGAAATAAAAATTTAAATATAATCTTACATACATGAAAAAAATGTTTCACAGGTATAACATCCTGAAAAAAATAACAAGATCCATGATATTTTTTTGAATATTCTCAATGAATAATCTCTTCCAAATATATTATATTTCATAGAAAACTCATAAATATTATCCAAGAATAGATAAATCCAGGATAATATTTTTATCTCATCATAAATCTCAAATGTATTCGAAGTAATTGGTTATTAAACCTTTTGTTTCTTTTGTAATAATTAATTTGATTTTAGTTACTACTATATAAATTAAATATTAGGGAATATTATAAGTCATTTTCAATCAAATGTAAATTTTATTTAAAAGCACCACATACCTCATATGTATGGTGATGAAGAAGGAAAACCTACCAAAGTGAAAAACAACACACATAATCTCTAACTCTTGTAACCTCCTCTATAGGCAATGGCACATGTGCATTTGGATAAATAATATCATGTATAAATATGCTTAATTGACCCAACTGCATAGGTTGGTGATGTATTGAATCCTAAAAAATATATAATAATTCATATTCTATATTATGCACATGGGTATCTCTAGCATTTAACTTATAGTATAAGATATGGCATGAATGAGGAGGTTTTGAATCTGGGTAGGTTAGCTGTACAAGCCATAATTAT